>JBBPQN010000079.1:0-31004 GCA_038092575.1 Boletus subluridellus | reverse complement strand
GGTTCTGGTCTAGCCATTCACGTACGTGGGCAATCCGCAGGTTCACGATCGTCTCGAGATGGTGAGTCAAACCCGCGATCCATTCGTCTTCGGGTGTGTATTGGCGGGATGCGTAGCCCTCCCAGGCCGTCCGAAGCACCGTCAGCACGCGTTCGTGGAACACAGATTGATCGCCGCCACCGCCAATGAAGAGTTGGTAGGGCGTGTCTGGCAGGTCGACTGGCATATCTGTATCCAGATTCTAACTCAACGAAGTCAGCGCCATAGCCAAAAAAGGGAGGTCATGAGAGCAAGTCCACCTTGAGAGGCTCGCGTTCTGGGTCGATCTCGGCATATCCAAAGGCAAGCGCATTAGCAAGGAGCGTCGAAATCAGTTGTGCACGATGAGACGCCATCGTTTCTAAACGCGAAACTCGTCATAGTCCAACCAAGCGAAATACTTGTGCCCTTACGAGACATAGCACCCCAGTCGTTTGCCTTGGACACGTTCACGAGTCAGCAAGACAATTAATATAATTTCTTCCGAGGAGCCATTCTCACCTTCAGCTTGGCCATCAATGTCTTCATCAAATGCAAAAATTCCCCTGCCGACCGATGGGTGATCACCTGCTGATCCAACCGTCGCTTCAACGCAGGAAATAGCCTGTAAAACTCCTTTGATTCGATGACTGGCCTGCGTGGGGAGGGGGGGTCGTGAATCATTCGAATGTATTCAAGCCCGCTCGGTCCTTACCATGGAATGATATTCAGCTTCCCGGCGTGCAGCCGAGATATGAAATTTGCCTCTTGCTCATCTTGCACGATCCGTTGGAACTTGAGGGAAAATCTAGGAACGAGTAACACCCAACATGAGCGGCCATGTACGACAACACGACAAGTATACATCACCCACTCTTTTGCGATCTCGGCCTTGTCCGTGTCGACGACATCCTAAGTCAAAGAGAAACTACGCCTCAGCCGATGCGATGTCCAACCGCGATAGATATACCTTGATAATGATGACCAACGTCGACTGGAATAATGATGGATTCGCCCCGGGATCCAAGACTGTGGAACTCGACTGGAACGACTGAAATAACCCAGTAATATCTCGACTGAGCGCAAAGTTGTTGCGGAACAGTACCTGCAACGTGAAAAGTCATTAGTCGACGTCTCCTCCCTACGCTACTTCATCTTACTTACCATGTTTGATATGGCAGTATTGAATAGAACAAGTAATGTGTCCTCTTGAGCGGATCTTTCAATACTGTGTACACCTACCGACGAGAAGTGACGCGTGCCAAAATGAAGTGGAGGGAGCCTATGGAAGAGGGTATGTGGGACTGACCTTCAAAATCAAGTGCGACGATCAAAGCATCCCTCGTCGGCGTAACCGACATCCACACTCCCTCTGTCGTCCGCATCGCTGACCCAGCAAACGATGTATCCACGAGATGGTTCAATGCAAAACTCTTCCCGACCGACTGTTCTCCCATCGAGGACACCACCCTCACGGGCTATCATCGACACCATGAGCAAGCCAAATCTCGCACTAACGACAGCGACAATACACACCTTGGACGCCATATACGACTGAAACAATGACTCGTACCACCCAAACGAGAGACTGTCCACGATGCGGTTCACGTCCGCACCCAACAACGACCTCTCCAGCTCAGGTGAATACACCCCGTCTTTCAGCGGCACGAATCGGTTCTCCTTGGCCAGCGCGAGGTGGATCGGAATCAAGCATAGGAACTCGACCAGCCATTCGCCTGCGCAGTAAGCTGAGACGTTCCAGGCACGATTCCGCATCGAGTTCAAGTGTCCTCCACCCCCGCACAACTCCATAGCAAAGACGGCAAACGATGCAGCCGAGACCTGAAGGGACTTGAGCATATCCCCCGTTGGCTTCTTTGTCGCCTTCTCAAATGTGAGGATCATCTCCGCAAAATGTGGCGCATATCGCTGATAATCACGATCCGTCACGAACACGAGCGTCCGCGTGCTCCGGAGACTTGACGAGGTGATCGTTTCGCGCTGCACTGCAGGCAAGACCGGGAAACGAGTCCAGACCTCAGCGTGACAATCGATGAGGCAGTTGTGTGCAGTCGCATTTCCCCCTGCCCCTGCCCCCGTCCCGAGTCGTGCAGAGGAGCCCCGCACGCCCTTTTCCTTGAACGTAAATTCAGTCAATTTGCGGGTAATGTCCAATGCATGCGATCGGCATGCATATGCCTTAAAATCCAACACGACGACATGCACCGCCGCTCGACTGATCAACGACGTGACGACAAGACCATTTTCGGTGGTGAGCGGGGATAAGTCAAGCGGGATTCCTTCCGCGGAGCCAAAGGTACTCCAGTGATATGCCTTCACCGCCAAGTCGCTGCCCTGGGCTTGTGCGACCAGCAGACAAGCACCATCGGGCGTCGAGCCCACACTGTAGGGTACTTGGTCAAGCTGTAGTGTGGCAGGCCTAGAGTTATCCCCATCCCTCATCAGCGAGAAACACGTAAAATAAAGGAAACAAGATCAAACGCACCGAAACTGGAGGGTTACGAGAGAAAACACCCTCGCCTGCGCCTGTGAATCGACAAGCACCAATTCTTCGCTCCCGCTCACAAAGCATGCATGACGAATGAAACACCCTTCATTATACCACAGATGCAAGTTGATTGCGCTTCCCAACGCCTGAAATCCGCGTGCGTCGTCGTACACGAAAATGTGTAGTAGGAGCTGTGAACGAGCGAGACATCAACATCACAGGCTTGGTAGCGCAAGCATATCCGTACCTTGTCCAAGGAGACGACCGCCAGCATCTTCTTCGACTCATCGTACGCCAACAGAAAATCCTGCCCGATCTTTTCACGATTGAGTGGCTTTCTGCGGCCGCGCGCAATCGTGCCATCCATAACCGTCAGTCGGTCGAGGTAGACATTCAAGTTCCCCGCACGATCGGCGACGACCAACAAGAGTTTCTCTCCTTCAAGCAACTGCGCTCGTCTGCTCGAAACAAAGACAGGATTCAACTCAAGTTACACAACTTAAGGGAAGGAAATAGGGACGCACACTACGGAATGGCCCAACGGCAACGTGAACGTATGTCTGAACGTAAACCGTGGTGAAGGGATCGTACTTGGATTCAGTTGCAATTCGTGCTGATCTTGTGCCGTCAGGTTCATCAGATGTACCGTGTACATTACCACTGGGTCTTGTTGCGACGCTCGCGAACCCGAGATCCGATACGACGTCGAAGAAGAGAGGCCTACCATATAGGTGAATGCCGCCCACGGGGCATGCAAACGACACCAGCACTCACCATAAAACCTTCGAAACTCCTCCACGCTATCGATGGACAACGTATGCCTACGAACAAAAAAGTCAGCCTCGGGTCACGATCAACCTATCAAGAACGGCCCGGAGACGCACGAGTACGCGGTCCTTGCAGACAAGCCATTCACATGCTTAATGAAATTTATACTCATATTGTCCTGCTCTTCGCCCGCCCTTTTTGCATGCTCGCGCTCGATCCGCTCCGCACACACTTCCTCTTGTATCCTGTGTACTGTCGGTGTGAGCCTCTTCATCATCCTTGTGATGCTGCCTTCCAAGTACAGATGCGCGTTATGTTTTGCCTTGCCAGCCCACTCGCCGAATTGCGGAAAGCGTTGCGCATACTGCTCCACGTCTTCCCTCAACCAACCCAAAAACTGACTGTCGGAAATCTGTGCCGCAGCCTTTGTCGCGCGGCGGAGAAGATCGTCCCATGCTCTTTCCATATCGATCTCCCCCTGCAAAAGCGCCGACGTCGCAGACCGAAAAAGCGTGACCAGTGTGGTGACGCTGCGCTTGCCGCGATCTCCACCCCCTGCGTTGTTTCCCTTCACAGCCGCCTTGGCCCGCTCTACGTCCCCTTCCAACACCGCCTCCAATATCGACATGCACGCCTGCTTGTCCAGCTTCATGGGTTTCTTCTTCAAGAGGGGCTCCAATTCCTTAAACAGACAGATACGGTCCTTGGCAATTCGAAACTCTTGGTTGGAGATACGCTGAAATGCTTGGCTGAGCTCCCGAGCAACTTCGTCCTTTGCTTTTGGATAGAGCATCAGGAGCTCCGAAAGGGGTTCTGGGATGACCAGGATCAGCGTGCATTGATTTCGCAAGTAAGCTAACATACCTGCATCATCCACAGGGTTCTCGCCTTCAGCCCCTTTGTATACAAACACCTCTCGATCAAAGCACCTAACATTGCCCGGAATGAGTATAAGCGAACAAGGCAAATCAAGATGCGCCAGACTCACGTATACAGTCCCAATACCTCGTCCAGAATCACCTCGAATATCGACCTTCGTAGCGCCGGCAGCTCCTTGTGCAACCTCGTGGTCATATTGTCAAGCTCCACCCTGACGCTCGATTCCGACATGTTTTGCACGGCGTTGACACCATATCTCCACTTCCTGCATTCCTCAGGAAACCGCTTCTCGAGCCCAAAGCGAACCAAGATTTTTAATACCTCGTCGTCCAACTCATCGCTCAGGCAGAGGCGATCGGATGTCCTGTCGACCCCAAGACGACAAGTAGTGAGACAGCGATCCGCATGAACAAAGAGGTGCACCCACAGAAATCCTTCGAGTCGCAAAGGCTCGATCGAACGTTCTTTAAAGGTATCCTGCATAACCCTTGCTTCCCAATATTCCACTGTCATGAATCCTTGCGTCGTCTCACCGAAGAGCAAAAACGGTGTGATCGGTGCAGGTTTCGTCGAATCCAGATCTTCGGAAGGTGCTTCTGGAAGCATGATCGCCTGCGAAACAGCCTGGAGATGCCAGGTCTGTCATTCGAGACGGCACCAGGGCACAAAACCAAGATGAACTGACCTTGAAGCCCTTGCGAACAGTCACAGACTCTTCCTGCTCGCTTGTCTGTGCCACTTCGAATGTGAACATTCGGTCCGACTCGTCTTGATCGATTTCGAGCATATCGTCATCGGCATCGGCATCGTCATCGGCATCACCATTTTCCTCGCTCCAATGGATGGTTTGTGCGTGTTCGGGTGAGATCAGAGACACGACTTGATCACACATTTTTGTCAGGTACCTGTACGAGAGAGATACGGACATTGGTCATCTCGGATGCGGTCAATATGAACGAACCTCATAAACGTGATGCGATTACGGCGAACGGAAGACGCCGCAGAGTCGTCCCATGTTGTTTGCTCAGGCCAGTATAGAACAAATACTTGATGAGAGTTCCCAGCTTGTTCTTGTGTTGTGATGATGTACAAGCCCGAACGGAGGGCCGGTTGCGTGCGTACATGGGTATCGGGATCGACCAGAAGCTGTCTCGCACTGCGAAAACAGTGTCAACATTACATAGGATGAACAATCACAGCTAGACGGCATACATGGTTTCGTCGATGGAGCAGAGCTGCAATAGGAATCGCACGATTTCATGTTTGCTCCCGTAGACACCGACAGGTTTGATGACATACTTATCAAGGGCCTTGAAATTGACTTTGGTCATTGATGAGTATGCACCCGGGCAAATGTTATTTATGAATTCCTCGAGCGAGTTTTGGGATATGATGATCTTATCGACTGATTCCAGATCAACAGTGGGAATAAGTGCGCCGGTCTGATTGGGATACTCACCGAGACCACCACTACCCTGCTCCGAGATAAGGTCGAGGATGCGATACATGCCTTTGATGGAGAAAGCCAAGTCCAATTCTTCGCGTTTGAGAGGCGGAACGTCTATGTCCATCTACCGATCCACGATGAATTCGAGATCCCAGGTGGGTTGAGTTGAATGAACACACCTGATTATCCACTGAAATTTCTTCGTCAACGGAGTGATAGAGACTTTCGTCTTCATCAGAGCCAGCACCATCCGTGATAGGGCGTGCGTCAATAGATATTGACGGTGCGTCTGAAAAGGAGACATCTCGAAAGTGAGAGTTTTGGTAGTGGGAGATGACTTCCTCCCTGTTTAAAGGTTCTACTAAAAGCGCCAACTGACTCAGTTTCCGTGACGGCTTAATTGGCACGAGACACACCTTCCGCTTTTCGTTTGCCCTTGTCAAGCTTTCTGGGAACGTAGATATCGTCGGAGTCGGAGTCACTGACAAAAAGGTTGGGAGGTTTAGCAGATGGATCCATTACTGTTGCTTTCATACAGTTACTATGATAGTACCAATGGTGTACTTGGGTTATCCGCCAAAATATGAATTTAATTAATTAGTTAGTTAATTGCGCGCGGAGCTCGGACCGGAACTACACACTATGTATTCTAATTCCAAACTCAGGTTAGATTTTGAAACTCAGGCTTGCTACACTTTTGGAGTACGACCACACTAAAACGGCTACAATAGTACTGGCAGTCTCGAGGACCAATGGCTGTAAGCAGACCGCTTCAGTTAACAGTGTACATTGTCGATTTGGGAGCCGATTTCGCGACGCTCGAACCGCCGGTTTCGGCAACACCTATTTGAGTTTGAATCGATGCCCATACCCACTTGAATCACAAAATAGCTCATACCACCTTGTTTCCTTCGTGGCATTGTCTCATCGATGTGCACCCCGAGCCCCAACCTGCTCAATGTACATATTCTAGGCTCGAATGACACCCAATTCCTAGTTTCCCATGAGTAGACCAAAGAGTCTGAATCCAAGGAAGATGTATCTTACAACACTCAAACGTACAAGACAATCGACATCACAAACACAACACCAAAACACGACAAGCAGTATGAACCACCTCAATGCATCAGTGCCCCTCTCGGCTTTCGCAACGACTCTGCGATACCCAGGAACGTCTCCGCAAGTTGGACCTAGCGTGGTGTAAACCAAAACAATCCATATACATGTAGCCTAGGAAGAACGAAATATGCGCACGCACCGTATCTAGCGCCTGGGTATACGATGAAAGGACAGTCGCAGCAACCGGCGCGAGTGGATCCCTCGGCGCATTGTTCTGCGCATCGCGCGCAATGTCGGCCATGCGACGCAGGTACTGCGAAGAACCGTCCGGTCCGAACGACACAGCATGGAACGACACCGCTTTTCTGCGTCCACGAAAGAGAACGGTCGTCAGCTCAAACGATATACAGTATGCAAGTGACAACGCTTACCCAAGTCTCACGGCCGTACGGCACAGATCCTGCATGACATGGTCTTCAATGCTACATTCACCATCGGAAAGGAAGATGATGATCGGGGATCTGTACCATTGGGTATTAAAAAGCAGGGGGTGAACGAAGACACGACGTTTACCTTTCCGTACTCCAGCTTTGCTCCATGGTCGCTTGCGCTTGTCCAATCGCGAGACTAAAGTTGGTGCCGCCAGTCGCACCAAAACCAAGGAGAGCGTCCAACAACTGGTCTGGTGTGCTCGCGAAATCATTCACAATCGGAATTGTGAAACCATGATCAAACAAGATCACACTATATGCATCTCGTCGCGCAGCATTCGAGTTCGCAATTGCCGCTGCACGTGCTGTCCAAAAACTATGCAGTGACGAAAGTACAGCACCATATCGATTATTTGCATGAGCACTGATTCGGGGAGTCGCCGGTGTATTGGGGAGCGGCTTTCGATCATGCAAGCCCATCGAGCCGGAGCTATTTAGGCGAGGATAATGGTAAGTAAATCTGCCCTGGGCGAGGCCGGATGGAACCTACTGATCAGCGACAAAGATCCTGTCAAAGTCGATTCCAATCAATTTCTCGTGCCACACGCGCAAGTATGCAGATGGACGGACTCACACATGGAAAGCTTGTTGCATTATGACCGGATTCCTGCATGCAAATTGATGTCCATCTTGCGAGATGTAGCCAACCCCCGCGACTGCGGTGTTAGGATTCAATGGTTCATGGAAAAGTGGCAAGACACAGTAAGATGGTATAGCTGCACCGCCGCCAGCAGCCGTGTGTTCGGGACCTATCGAGGTGTTCGTGAGACAACCCCCGGATTGCAAAATGACCTTGGAGACTCGCATACCTCCACACATCGCATCACTGTTGGCAACGCACGTTAACTGTCGATCATCGGCAAAAGCAAAAGCCGAAGGATAACGTACCATTTGCCAAAGTTGGTTTGCTCTTCTCTGGAGTATGGGTCCTTGAACCCTGTCCAGAAACAGAGGATCAGCCAACGTAAATGTGCCCAAAGTTCACTCACCGCTCCGCTTCCAGAACAGTCCGTGCGTGAGCACGTCCTTTGCTCTGTCAGGATCGGGTTGTATCCTCTTCGCCAGGTGCTGCAACTCCTCGCTGCCAGTACACGCCGCCTCGTCGTCCGCGCGACAATAGTCAATATGGACGTGCCGGCCCATTGCCGAGCAAACAAGGTTACACATCATCGGTGCACCTTCGTCATTGGTGGAGAACTTGCGCCCTTCGATTTCTAGCGGTACGTCGTCCGGCCCATCCACGGTCCAGCGGGTACGCGACATCGACCCATGGCGCGTCTCGTGCTCCTGTTGCGAATGGCCTTTTGAGCGAGTCGTTAGCACACGAAAGAGTTCCGGGTCCGCGCCTACAACTCACCAAGAGGTAAAGTACAAAAATAACCACAGTTTTCGCATCTAGAGGACTATGAGGGAAGGAAGCGTGTACAGAACATTTGATCACCGTACCTCGCTTGGCAAAAATGAACGACCTTCTTGTCCAGGCTGTGGCTGTGGGGTCCCCTGTGATTCGTAGTGCCTGGCGGTATCGGCTTGATGCATTTCAATCGTTTCATAACTGTGTTTTCGGGACATCGTCAGATCGATGTAGGAATGCATACGGGAACTCAAACGAACCCTGAGAATACTGCAAGAAGGATCAGTGTCAGAACAGACGTTTGACATCGGACAATACCTTGGTATACTGGAATGTTTCGTTTCTCCCCGTAAATGTCGCCTCGATTGAGTGCGGCGCCGTTTCAATCTCGCATATACCCGGAGCAGCACAAATGGCAGTACACAAATGTTCTTGTCTATGGTTCACCAATCAGGGACAAATGTTATATCACTTCAACATCATACGCACCCGCATAGATGAATCGCACTGGAGTCGAGACCATGCATGTGATCTTGGTCGGCACACAAGCGTTTGCACAACTGGCACTGAATGGAACATAATCGAGCGTCACATTGATGGAGGGGATGATCGATGTCACTTCAAAAGCGCATAAGCGCATGCAAATCAGTAATTCTGACACAAGAGAAGAAACTACCTTGGGATTCGACACGTGCCGGGACACGAATATACATTCCCGTCAACCAGTCGAATGTCGGAGAGATCACAAGGCTGGAAAGAGTATAACGGCTCAGAACGAACATGCACAAAGGTTCAAGGTAGTCGGCAATGACTCACTCTGCCACATGCGTGGACAGGAGCTGCACAGAGATGGTCCTCGTCAGTGTGATCAATCACCTTGTTTTTCCGTCAGAGTCGCACCGACACCTGTAACAAAAGCACACACCTTCGCACACACGTCCAAACATCCCTGCCTTCCAGAAAACCTGCATGATTTCCCGCACAAATGCTGGTTCGCAACGCATCTACAAAGCTATATAAGCCACTGTGCCCTTGGGCAATGTAACGGACACATACATGTGCTTCCCCGCGTGGCCCGCACTATCGCGATGTTCTCAGCACGAGATGTACGACATCACAATTCAAACATCAACTCACCTCATCGTACACGGCCGATGCTCCCCCGGCTCGAGTGCCAAACAGAAATCACACTCGTGCACACACAGATGGTCAGACTGACAGTCGTGCGCACCTTTGTGCGCCCGACTCTGTACACACCGCTGCTGACACTCCGCACACATCAACCCGCACAGCTGGACGTTACCCTTCAAGTCCACAATCGAGCTCTCAAATTGACGTTTCAACTCATCTATGCTCGCGTGGCTCCCGCCACCGCCGTCAACTGCCTGGAATCGCGAGAGGTTCTGGTCTAGCCATTCATGTACGTGGGCAATCCGCAGGTTCACGATCGTCTCGAGATGGTGAGTCAAACCCGCGATCCATTCGTCTTCGGGTGTGTATTGGCGGGATGTGTAGCCTTCCCAGGCCGTCCGTAGCACCGTCAGCATGCGTTCGCGGGACACAGATTGATCGCCGCCACCGCCAATGAAGAGTTGGTAGGGCGTGTCTGGCAGGTCGACTGGCATGTCTGTATCCAGATTCTATGTCAACGAAGTCAGCGTCATGGTTGCGACAGGGACGTCACGAGAGCAAGTTCACCTTGAGAGGCTCGCGTTCTGGGTCGATCTCGGCATACCCAAAGGCAAGCGCATTAGCAAGGAGCGTCGAAATCAGTTGTGCACGATGAGATGCCATGGTTTCTAAACGCGAAACTCGTCATAGTCCAACCAAGCAAAACACTTGTGCTCTTACGAGACATAGCACCCCAGTCGTTTGCCTTTAAACACGTTCACGAGTCAGCAAGACAGTTAATATTCTTTTCTTCCCAGGAACCATTCTCACCTTCAACTTGGCCATTAACGTCTTCATCAAGTGCAAAAACTCCCCCGCCGACCGATGGGTGATCACCTGCTGATCCAACCGTCGCTTCAACGCAGGAAATAGCCTGTAAAACTCCTTTGATTCGATGACTGGCCTGTGTGGGGAGGGGGGGCGAGTCGTGAATCATTTGAATGTATTCAAGCCCGCTCGGTCCTTACCATGGAATGATATTCAGCTTCCCGGCGTGCAGCCGAGATATGAAATTTGCCTCTTGCTCATCTTGCACGATCCGCTGGAACTTGAGGGAAAATCTATGAACGAGCAACACCCATCATAAGTGACTTTGTACAAACACACGATAAGCAAATACCACCCACTCTTTGGCAATCTCGGCCTTGTCCGAGTCGACGACATCCTACAGTCAAAAATAAAACGCGCCTTAGCCGGTGAAGTGCCCAACCACGGCAGGCGTACCTTGATGATGATGACCAACGTGGACTGGAATAATGATGGGTTCGCCTTGGGATCCAAAACTGTGGAACTCGACTGGAACGACTGAAAAAGCCCAGTAATATCTCGACTGAGCGCAAAGTTGTTGCGGAACAGTACCTGCAACATGAAACGACATGGGTTAACGTCTTTATCCCCACCCTACTCCATCCTACTTACCAAGTTTGATATGGCAGTGTTGAACAAAACGAGCAATGTGTCCTCTTGAGCGGATCTTTCAATACTGTGTACACCTACCGAAGAGGAGTGATGCGTGCCAAAATGAGGTGGGGTGAGCTATGGAAGAGGGTATGTAGGACTGACCTTCAAAATCAAGCGCAACGATCAAAGCATCCTTCGTCGGCGTAACCGACATCCACACCCCCTCTGTCGTCCGCATCGCCGACCCAGCAAAAGATGTATCCACGAGATGGTTCAATGCAAAACTCTTCCCGACCGACTGTTCTCCCATCGAGGACACCACCCTGACAGGCTATCACCGGCACCATGAGCAAGCAGAATCTCACGCTAATGACAGCGACAATACACACCTTGGATGCCATATACGACTGAAACAACGACTCGTACCACCCAAACGAGAGACTGTCCACGATGCGGTTGACGTCCGCACCCAACAACGACCTCTCCAGCTCGGGCGAATACACCCCATCTTTCAGCGGTACGAACCGGTTCTCCTTTGCCAGCGCGAGGTGGATCGGAATCAAGCATAGGAACTCGACCAGCCATTCGCCTGCACGATATGCTGAGACGTTCCAGGCACGATTACGCATCGGGTTCCAGTGCTCCCCACCCCCACATAACTCGGCGGCAAAGACGGTGAACGATGCAGCCGAGACCTGAAGGGACTTGAGCATATCCCCCGTTGGCTTCTTAGTCGTCCTCTCGAATGTGAAGATCGTCTCCGCAAAATGTGGCGCAAACCGATGATAATCACGATCCGTCACGAACACGAGCGTCCGCCCGCTTCTGAGACTTGACGAAGAGATCGTTTCGCGCTGCACTGCAGGCAAGACAGGGAACCGGGTCCAGACTTCTGCGTGACAATCAATGAGGCAGTTGTGTGCAGTCCCATTTCCCCCTGCTCCTGCCCCCACCCCACGTCGTGCAGAGCCCCGCACGCCCTTTTCCTTAAACGTAAATTCGGTTACTTTGCGGGTAATGTCCAATGCATGCGATCGGCATGCCCGCGCCTCAAAATCTAGCACGACGACATGCACCGCCGCTCGGCTGATCAGCGATGTGACAACAGGACCATTCTCGATGGTGAGCGGGCCTAAGTCGAGTGGGATTCCTTCCGCGGAGCCAAAGGCACTCCAGTGATATGCCTTCACTGCCAAGTCGCTGCCCTGGGCGTGTGCGACCAACAGACAGGCACCATCGGGAGTCGAGCTCACACTGTAAGGTACTTGGTCAAGCTTGAGTGTGGCAGGCCTAGAGTTATCCCCATCCCTCATCAGCGAGAAACACGTAGAATGAAAGAAACAAGATCAGACGCACCGAAACTGGAGGGTTACGAGAGAAAACACCCTCGCCTGCGCCTGTGAATCGACAAGCACCAATTCTTCGCTCCCGCTCACAAAGCATGCATGACGAATGGAACAGGTTGGGTCGCTGTACCACAGATGCAGGTTAATTGCGCTTCCCAACGCCTGAAATCCGCGCGCGTCATCGAACACGAAAATGTGCAGTAGGAGCTGTGAATGAGAAAGACATCAACATCACAAACGCGGTAACGTAAGCGAACGCGTATGTAGTATGCACTTACCTTGTCTAAAGACACGACCGCCAGCATCTTCTTTGACTCGTCGTACGCTAACAGAAAATCATGTCCAATCTTCTCACGATTAAGTGGCTTTCCACGATTGCGCGTAATCACGCCGTCCATGCCCGCCAGTCGGTCAAGGTAGACATTCAGGTTCCCCGCACGATCGGCGACGATCAACAAGAGTTTCTCTCCTTCAAGCAACTGCGCTCGTCTGCTCAAAACATCAACAGCGCTCTGATTGGGTTACACAAGTTAAGCGAAGGAAACAGAGACGCACACCACAGAGTAGCCCAATGGCAATGTGAACGTGTGGTCGAACTTAAACCGCGGTGAAGGGATCGCGCTCGGATTGAGTTGCAACTCGTGCTGATCTTGTGTCGTCAGGTTCATCGAATGCACTGTATACATCGACATTGGGTCTTGTTGTGACGCTCGCGAACACCAGATCTGATACGACGTTGAATAAGAAAAACCTACCATACATTGGCAGTTGAATGCCGTGAGCGGGACAACATTATAAACGACGCCACTGCTCACCGTAATACCGATCCTTTCGAAGCTCTTCCACGCTATCAACCGACAACGTATGTCTGCGAACAACATTAGCTTTTGAGTCACGATTATCCATAAAGGATGGCCTGGAGACGCACGAATATGTGATCTGTGCAGACGAAGTATTCACATGCTGGATCAGATTCACTCTCAACTTGTTCTGCTCTTCTTCCGCCCCTTTCGCATGTTCGCGCTTGATCCGCTCCGCACACTCCTCTTCTTGTATCCTGTGCACTGCTGGCGTATGCCTCTTTAGCGTCCTCGCGAGGGTAACCTCCAAATACTCAAATGCTTTGTGTTTTGCTTCGTCCGCCAACACCTTGAACCGCGGAATACGTTGCGCGTACCGCTCCACGTCCTGCTCCAACTGACTCAAAAACTGACTGTCAGAGATCTGCGCTGCCACCTCTGTCGCACGGCGAACGAGAGTGTCCACCAGGCCCCCCACCTCGCTCCCCCCCAATGGGAATGAGTTCCATAACGACCGGAGAGTACTCGCAGCCCACGACATCTGTTTCAAATTCAGTCTCATGTTGTTTTGCTGGTTGCCACCATCACCAGCCCCTTTCACATTCGCCCTGGCCTGCTCCATGTTCCCCTCCAATATGGCCTCATGGAGGCGCAGATATGTCTCCTTACTCAGCTTCACACGTCTCTCTTTCAAAAGTGGTCCCAGTTCCTTCAGCAAACCGACACGCTCTTTGGCAGTTTGAAAATCTCGGTCGGAGATATTTTGAAAGTCTTGGCTTAGCGACTGCGTGGCTTTGTGATTTGCCTTCGGATAGAGCGTCAGGAACTTGGAGAGGGGTTCTGAAGTGACATGGATCAACATGTATCGATTTCGATGTCAGGTGCGAACCAACACACACCTGGATTATCGACAGACTTCTCTCCTTCATCCCCATGATAAGCGAACGCTTCTCGATCAAAGCATCTAACGTCTCCCAGAATGAGTATACGAACAATGCAAATCAAAATGCGCCGTACTCACGGATACAATCGCAACACTTCGTCTAGCATCGCCTCGAACAACGACCTTCGGAGCGCGGGTACCTCCGTTCGCAACCTCGTTTTCTCACGCGAAATCTCTGTCCTGGCGCGCGATTCGGACATGTTCCGAACGGCGGTGGAATTATGTTTCCATTGCCTGCATGGCTCTTGAAATCGCTTCTCAAGCCCGGAGCGAACCAAAATTTTCAATGCCTCGTCATCCAACTTTTCGTTTAGGCAGAGGCGGTCAGATGTCCTGTCGACCCAATACAGACAAGCTATGAGCATGATCCCCATGAGCGAGAAGTGCACTTACAGAAATCCTTCGAGTCGCAATGCTTGGATCGAATGTCCTTTGAAGGTCTCCTGCGTGACCCTCGCCTCTTGATGTTTCACCGTCATAAATCCTTGCGACGTCTCACCAAAGAGCAAAAACGGTGTGATCGGTGCAGGTTTCGCCGGATCTAGATCTTCGGCAGGTGCTTCTGGAAGCACAATCGCCTGCGAAATAGCCTGGAGATGCCAAGTTTGTCATTCGAGACGATACCAGGGCACAAAACCAAGATGAACTGACCTTGAAGCCCTCGCGCACAGTCACGGATTCTTCCTGCTCGCTTGTCTGTGCAACTTCGAATGTGAACATTCGGTCCGATTCGTCTTGATCGATTTCGAGAATATCGTCATCGTCATCGTCGTTGTCATCTTCCTCACTCCAAAGGATGGTTTGCGCGTGTTCGGGTGAGATCAGAGACACGACTTGATCACACATTTTTATCAGGTACCTATGCAAGACAGATACGGACACTGGTCGTCTCGGATGCGGTCAATATGAACGAACCTCATAAATGTGATGCGATTACGGCGAACGGAAGACGCCGCAGAGTCGTCCCATGTTGTTTGCTCAGGCCAGTATAGAACAAATACTTGATGAGAGTTCCCAGCTTGCTCTTGTGTTGTGATGATGTACAAGCCTGAACGGAGGGCCGGTTGCGTGCGTACATGGGTATCGGGATCGACCAGAAGTTGTCTCGCACTGCGAAAACAGTGTCAACATTACATAGCATGAATAATCCCAGCTAGACGACATACATGGTCTCGTCGATGGAGCCAAGCTGCAATAGGAATCGCACGATTTCCTCTTTGCTCCCATAGACACCGACAGGTTTGATGACATACTTGTCGAGGGCCTTGAAATTGACTTTGATCATCGATGAGTATGCACCCGGGCAAACGCTATTTATGAATTCCTCGAGCGAGTTTTGGGATATGATGATCTTATCGACTGATTCCAGATCAACAATGAGAACAAGCGCGTCGGTCTGATGGGGATACTCACCGAGACCACCACTACCCTGCTCCGAGATAAGGTCGAGGATGCGATACATGCCTTTGATGGAGAAGGCCAAGTCCAATTCATCACGTTGGAGGGGTGGAACGTCTATGTCCATCTACCGATCCACGATCGGATTCGAGATCCCAGGTGGGTTGAGTTGAATGAACATACCTGATTATCCAACGAGTTTTCCTCATCGACAGAGTGGTAGAGACTTTCGTCTCCATCAGAGCCAGCGCCATCCGTGATAGGGCGTGCGTCAATAGATATCGACGGAGGAGAAGTCGTCGACTCAGAATGGTACCCAACGTCAGTGTCTGTGTCCGGATCTGAAGAGGAGATGCCTTGAACGTGAGAGTGTGTGTGATAAGAGCTTCGGTAGTGGGAGACAACTTCCTCCCTGTCTAAAGGCTCTAAAAGCGCCGACTGTCTCAGTTACTGTGACGGCTTAATTGGCACGAGACATACCTTCTTCCGCTTTTTGTTTGCCCTTGTCGAGCTTGCTGGGAACGTAGACATCGTCGGAGTCGGAGTCATCGGCGAAAAGGTTGGGAGGTTTGTGAGATGGATCCATTGTGAGCCACCGACAACCTTGTTGCGCCTTGCGATGGTCTTATAAAAGAGTGTCACCACGAGGTCGGTCACGATGTTTTCATGGAGTGATACATGCTGTAGCCGGCTACAGGAAACAGGGACTTACTGGGCGACGACGATCTTCGTTGAAACACTAACTAGCCCGTTCCGCGATGTTCCTGTGCTAAAAATGCTGTGGCGAAGTACTCGTGTTCGATGGGTTAGGAAACGAAGAACAGAAGCTCGTTTGGGACCAATGTGAGGCACGCTCACGTTACCTTCTATATAAACCTGGTCCGTTGCCATTGGCCAAAGACACGCTGCAGAACACTGCTAGAAGCATAGTGAACATGGATCGCCGATACTAATACTTGTTCATGCTCCATGTTGAGACAGTGGCTCCCACAGGAACCCTGAGCCCGAGACCCTGGGCTCGTTGGGAAGTTAACTTGCGCTGTGACGATTCCTTCTCGCAATATCCTCAGGAAGTACTCCACAAAAACCTCCCGGGATGATATTCATGTTTGGGTGACGAACTGCTGGTCCCGTGGTGGATCGATTTATTATCTACAGGTTACCGTCGAGGTGGAGGCTGATATGGGAAGAAGTGAATACGCAGGACGGTACCTCCGCCTCGCAGTGCTTCCATTCTCCAACACTGTATCAGACGTCGATTCAAGTTGCTCGACACTCAACCTCTCAACAGCTGACGGTACCAAGTCCTACTTTATTCTCACGCCCACTCTCTCTGACCAATTCAAGCTGTATCTCTTCGTCAATCCCCACCACCGGACCTGAGTCGACATCGACCGATGAGATGGGTTGTGATGACACACCGGATGAGTTGTTGAGCCCTTCCTTGTGGATGTCCGAGTCATGCAGCTCCCGTATGTCGATGATGCACTGAGGAAGCAAGGGCATATGAAGATGATTCAAAATGCAGTCAGGATGTGCATTGAGGTATCGTCAATTGAAGGGTCACTGACAATAGTGGGTCTCAAAGTAGTTGAAGGAGTTGATTACATGATGTTCTAAGAAAGAATGTCCCAACCAGCTTCTTGGCTGTAGAGTTCAAGACCTGAGTCTCCAACTAAAGTGTGACATTGGGCCATGCTGTAGTCTGGCAGCTACCCCAGTACACTTTCCCCCCCATTGTGCCCTGGGGCCCAGGTCAACTCGCAGATGAACTGCAAGGAACCCAAGATTGGTTCTGCTCTGCTGGTGGCCCCAAACAGGTCACTCAAGATCTACTGGGACAAAGCATATGCCTATCATATGGATGGCTTCATTGAATGGTGCACCAACAACCCAACCCAATGTGTCAAGCTATGTATTCTCTGATTTGACTCAAGATGCGTGGGAGGAAGGCTGCACCAAATCTCAGCTTAACTCTACAAAGAAAGGTATCTACCATGAACTTGCCAGATATATCTTTGAGAACAAAGCAAAGGTTGCTGCTGATTGGAAGTTGAGACCACAAGTTTTTGTGGCTGCCACTCAACAGTGTCACTCAAAGTAAGTACTTCCATCCAGGCCATAGAGGAAGAGTACTGCAAGCTATGCCTGCAATTACAGCTTGAGAAGTATTGCACACTTGACAGTTAAGAAACCTGCCTGTGAAAACTTGCAAGTTGTTCTGCATGATTCATTGTATTTGCAAGACATGGAGTCCTGCCGCTGTGTACTATGTGTGTGATTCTGCAAGACGTTCCCTCCACGTATGCGTGTGACTTTGCAACATCATTTCATTGCTTGTTGCAAAATTCTGTCCAGTCTTGCAAGTCCAAAGGTACAATAGAACCCCCATTTCCCCGATGTCCATTGCATACAAAATTTGCATGCAATGGATGTCGGCGGAATGGGGATTTAAATGCTCTTGCAAATCCACACTGCCCCTGCCCCATCCTAGTGCTACTACTGTGTCTTGCAATACCACCGGCATCCTAAGCTCCCAAATGTATTGCGCCTTCAATACAACATACGTGCCATCATAAAAAGGCTATGTGGCCTTGTTCATACCCTTCCCTCTTGCAGAAACCTCCCTCCCCCCTCGCCTTTTCATACATGGATGGACTGGCACTATCATGCCTTGCAATACCATCCAGCAGCCCCCGTTCTACTGCACCTTCGATCCAGCATACCACCAGCAGCCTGAGTCATATCCTTCCCCCTCATGGGACTCCTCCCCCTCCCCTTTGTACGTGATCATACTGCGCTCAAAAGAGCTATTTGCAACACTTTCGATCCGACTGATTGGGATGACATCCCAGAGACCACACTCTTGCTTTTGTGCATATTCATTCAATGGTGAAGGTGAATTCTGTCGTGCACATCTCACAATATACTCAAGACCAAGGATGTATTATTTTCATACATAAATGAACTTGTATGGATGGAGTACTGGATCGAGCAAGGACCCGAAGCATAAGGTCACAAAGAGGATCACAAAAAGAGACAACTTGGCTCTCGATCAAGAATGGCAACATTAATACTGATGGGAAAGTATGCATGAGTCTGTTCACATCCAGCATGGGGATGGAGACAGACAATTCAGGGGTCATGTTTACTGTACAAAAGTGAGGCAGGGTGGGTTCACATCCAGCACAGGGACGGAGATGGACAACACGGGAATGGAGATGGACGACTTGGGAACAGAGACGGACGACTTGGGAACAGAGATGGATGACTTGGGAATGGAGATGGACAATGCAGGAACAAAGATGGACAACGTGGGAATGGAGATGGACGACGCGGGAACAGAGATGGATGATGTGGGAATGGAGATGGACAACTCAAGGATCATGATTATGATATGAAAGTGAGGCAGGGGGTGGAGGACCTATGCAACCTTACATTTTCTACAATCTTCATCAGAAGCTGATCGCTTATAATGTCAGATGGTGTCATGTACTTGTTTTTTGGTGCATCATTCACTGGGGGGTCACAATCAGCTGAATGCTTACTTGGTTTCAAGCCCCTCTTCCTCCCATGGCTCATGTTCTTTGTAGCCTCTGAAGCTGGCAGAGGGACATGATTCTCCTTTCCAATTGCGTTGTCTCACTGTATGCGCAGAGAGGGGGCCAGCTTTCATTTCAAGTGCCCATGCGAAGGGGTTGCTGCGCTGTCGTTGTTGGTGTTCATGGAGAGTGGATTTGGTTGGAGATTGATTTCCCCTGGCTCAGTGGGAAGGAGGACTGGTGGTACTTGGACAATGGTGGTTGTGTCCGACAACAGTTCAGGTGGTGAAGGAGGGAATGCCATTGACTGAGGCACAGGAGGGGTTGGCAGGGAAGGAGAATCAACATATCTGTTGTTCAACTGTGAAGTGGGAGAGCCTACTATTACGCCTACTCCATCCAGATTGAATTGATTCTGAGCACTTAGATTCAGGCCCCCATACATTCCAAACTGATCAAAGTTGAAATTTGGGAGTGGAAATCCTCCACCAAATCCCATGGACTTGAAAGGCAGAGCAGAACTCTGTGATAAGTTCACAGATGGGGCGAAATCTAAACCCCCACCAGATATGGTGGGAGGCACGTGGGTCGACAGACCCATGGTGGATCCTATTCCCAACTGAGCCACTGGCAGGGATGGCGCCAAGAACAGATTGTTCCAAGCATCAAATACGGAGAGGTGGTTGTTGCTGTTAAGGAAGTCCATGAACAAGGCAGATGGGAGGCTAGCAAAGGGATGCGATCCAGCTGACTCAGATGGATGAGCGGGTGGTATGACTGGTTGACCGTCGATTATCGACATTTCCCAATCGCATTGACTGGGGGTTGCAATATCCAGGAGATGTGTTGCAAAATGGGGTGCGGTCAGTGTTGCAAGATGGGATGCAGTTGGTGTTGTGAGATGGGATGCAGTCGGTGTTGCAAGATGGGATGCAGTCGGTGTTGCAAGATGGGATGCAGTCGGTGTTGCAAGATGGGATGTGGTCGGTGTTGCAGGATTGAAGGCAGGAATTATGGCATTTGAAGTGGGGAAGGGAGCATAAATACCGGTTGACAGATGGGGGCTCATAGAAGGCACAGCTTGGCCATCGTCTCCATCCCTGTTGATTCCCTCAATGTCGGTAATGTCCTCTGTGCCCTCACCGTCTGCATCTGGATCATCACCACCTAGTTCTGTGTTGATGTTCTCTGGATGGTCGTCTTCGCCGTTGTTGTTGTTGTTGCTGTCATCATCATCGCTGCTGCCTCCTTCATTGCCTACTCTGACAATCTCACCCTCTTTGCTGCCATCGATCTGGTGGTCACCCTCCCTTCGCATATCTTCACTCGGGCCTTGAACCTTGATGGTGAATGGCTCTGTCAGTGGCATCGACTCCTGAGTCGCTATTATTGGGTGCCATCAGTGAGGTTGAATTGCCGGATTTGTATTATGAACTTACTGCATGCATGAGTTAGGAACTCGCCAAAGGTGTCCACAACTTTGCTATCGAATTTCGGATAGACTTTGCTGAAGTCATGTCCGTCCTTCGTCTTTCCACTGTGTAGACTACCATTAAACATCAGTCAGTTGACTAGTTGACAGTCACAACCAGACCAACCTTGTGATGATATTCCCGCATTCAGGGTCCAGTGGATCAGGACCACCCATCAAGATGGTAAACTTCCATTGCGTCTTACGGCCGAAATGATCAATCACGCATTGAAGCGCAGGGCCGCATTGTTGGATGTTGCTATCCGACATTTGGTCAGCATGATTGACGGTAAGCATTAAATTAAACTTCTTACTTGCGAAGTATGGCTGGGTTAGTCTCGACTTCATCATCAATGTCCGACTCATTGTCATCAGATGGCACTCTCACTGTCCCCTCAACGCCTTTACCACATTTCCTATTCTCTCAGGTTTGTCATTCACTAATCCTTTGAACCTCTGCCTTGATTTCGGGGGTCTTGGCTTCGAACACCTTTTGAATTTTCAAGTTGACATCCATGATTGACATCCCCTTCATAATCTCTGGCTGGACATGAGTCCTGTAGTAAGTTTTTGAATATACCTCCCAAGATTGCTTTCTCTGCTTCTTTGGCTTTAGGAGGTCGCTGATAATTTTGGTGCTCTTGGTGTTTGCTGAATGGTTCATCCCTGCACCAGCATGCCAATGCATCCAGCATCTAAGTTGCAGCTGGCATTGGTTGATGGCATTGGCAAAGGTTTCAGTTCGATTTGGCGTCAGGGTAGCAGAGTCAGGAATGCCAGGAAGTGTGGCATTGTGCTCCGGCCACTTCTGAAACCACCTCTGAAAGAGGGCTGGCCAATTCTTGGTGTAGTTCCAGCCACCAATGCACTTGAACATCACCAGCTTGTCTTGCAGGAATTGCTTCTGCTTGTCCGTAGTCCACTCTTGAGGCATCTACTTGATTTTAGTATAGGTATCTAGCCATATTCTTGACACTGATCTTATTCTGCAAGTCTGGTACCGAGCTGTGGATGAGATATAATGCATGTGATACTGGGAGAACATGACTGGGGTTATTGAGGGAGCAATATGTCAGTTGATTAAACAAGATATAAGGAGACAGAAGTGCATTCAACAAAGAACGCAATCAACAAACATACCGCTTTGAGACGAGGGGAGATTGCAGTACCAAGCGGAAATACCGAGTTTATCACCTCCTAACATATTCTGGCTCTAGCTCAATGTTGTTAGACCATCTTGGTGAGAGATCAGTGATGCGTAGTAAATCTAGAGATCTGCATCTCATAGTAGGAAGTTGAAGACCTTTCCTGGTACGCAGACATATAGTCGCATTTGGTTCCTCTGGTGACATAAACCACAAGATCTCTACAATGCGATGTTGGGAGCTACTTGATACAACAATAAACACCTGTGCATTAGATTACTCACATTGACCCCCTCCATGGCGCTCATGAGCAGGTCCTCCAGTGCCTTGATGGCAGTTTTGATTGACTTTTGAAGTGTGCTCTCAGGGATAGAGTCTGCACCTATGTTTCGGAACTGGATTGAGATCAGCTTCCGTGAACGCACATCAAGCACTTCAACGGCAGAGAGCATATTGTAAATTTCTTTGTAGTCCCTTGAAGTGATGAATCTGTCACAAAGCACCTGTATCTGCTGGCGAGAAGAGCTTCCAATGATAGTTTTGAGAGAACCTTCAATATCAAACTCTGAATCATTGGGGTCATTTCCTCTGCAAGAACTCGGTTAGCATACGATGCTAGGTACACCATAATGACCAACCAAGCTGTTGTATAGCATTCTGCTCCCTTATGTCACCCAGGACTGCAGGTTGGGTTAGACCATGTAATATTGATCATTTGAGTACCTACTGACGTATAAGCATCTGGCTTTTGGAGGAGGGCTTGCCCAAGAGTTGAATAGGCTCCTTGGCACCTCTAGGTGACCATCAGTCAGTAATTCAACATGATCAACAGAGCATCGTACTTAGATTCCTTGTGATTAACAGCACGCTGGCTGTTGATTATGGTCTGGTTCCTTCAGAGCATGTGTGAGTTTGATGGTGGTCAGAGACTTGTGGAAAGGACATACTTTGCATAATACTTGGCTTGATAGTGACGAGTAGCCAACACTTTCTCCTCTGGATTTGTGTATAGCTTTGGGCGGCCCATCAGCACTAGTGTGGTAGTGGTACTCAAGTGTAAAATGGGAGATGTACACTCTGACCAAAATGGCTATACCAAATTTGGTGCAGGTTTCAGTTGGTTTCGTGCCCCAAGGTAGGAGATTTACTCAAGTATGGTATTACTCTACGTTTCACACCCTCTGAAACACAAAAGTAAGTCTTCAAAGCTTATTTGGTCTGCACTCTGCTCGTTTATCTGCTTTCATGGATAGTCATCACCGTTGTTCTCGAGCACGCAACCTGAAGGCCTGACACACTGTCTTGGACTCTGTAGTGAAAGGTTCAATCATGCATTGTGGTTGTGCCAAGGCTCGAATTCATTCCAAGCACCCGGACACTCAAAACCACAGAAAGGTAGGCTTGTACGACCCGCTGAATATTCCACAATCAGTGCTGCTTCCTGCATAGTACCGTCTGCAACCCATGACCATCCTGAGCCCTCATTCAGTAGTGATCCCCCAGATCCGCCCATCAAACTCTACAACCAATCTAGAATCAAAGAACCAAAGCCCCAGAGACCAAACGGACCGATGCCCAACGCTTGATACAGAGACAACTGGTAATGCTGCCCTGCGAGCCGACAAGTCCACATTCAAAGCAAAGAAGGTAAGTGGCCCACTACCAAACAAGAATGGGTTAGATAGGCCCTCATTGGATCATGACACATTTGTTTTCCAGGTATATTACACAGAGACAATTGGTGACACCATCCTGCAAGCTGACAAGTCCAATTTAAACTGAAGACAATAGGTGCATTACTGAATGGGGTAGACAGGCCCTCACTAGATTGTCACACAACTGCTTCTTCCAGATACATGACAGGAAGGCAACCAGTGACGTCGTCTTGCAATCTGACAAGTCCATGTTTAAGCTGAAGAGGCTGGGCGTGAGTTACCGAACAAGAATGGGCTAGGCTGGCCCTCACTGGATTGCAACACAACCTATTCTAGATGTATGACGCAGAGACAACAGGTGGCATTGTCGTGCAAGCTGGCAAGTCCACGTTTACACCAAAGAAGCTGGGTGTTACCAAACAAGCACAAGCTACATCTACAGTTTTAAGCAACCATAATGGACCATTATGGTGACCAGATCCAGGGAAAGTGTCATACAAGGGTGCTCTGGTCCAATCAGAGCCCTTGCTAGGCCTCACATAGGCTCGCAAAAGCCTTCGCAAATGCAACGTAACAACTGCTTTCTCCTGATGCTACTAGGCGGGTCCATACCTCATTAGAGCCTATCCGCAGCATAGTTGACCAATTGTATACTGTTTATGCCATCCTCCTACTCTCTGATGGAGCCGGACAAACACAAGCCCTAATTAAGAGACACCAGCACCTAATTCCACTGGTGCCATGTTGGGTTCTTTCCTCACTGGATCTCATTTGGATCCAGAAGCAGGATTAGATTGTCAGTAATATATTCTTCGTCACTTCTCAAAATGACCTCCCTTGAGTCACCATTATCAGTATTCTTGAAGTTAATAAGTGTTCCAGGCCATGAATTTATTATTTATAAGTTACCACCAGCTTGACGTGTAGGTTGAAGTGCTTTGGGGCCACGAAATAACCTCTCAGTCACTTTCCAACATGTCAACCTCTGGCAACCCTAGGCCACATTCACCGCCTATCACAGTTGGTTGTGAGTCATACACCACTTTCTTGGCCCAGTAATTCTTACTTTCTATATGATAGCTCTGCTTGCAGATATTCGGTGTGCAGTTATATCACCGCAGCACACAGACCTTCTAGTTGCTGCGATATGGCTTCACGTGACTTTGTTTGGCAACAGACATGCCTGGCAATGTTCTCCCTATTCCACTTACCTTTGTTGCTGGAACTGATAGTATGCACAATCAGCAGCTTCCAACATCTTGGTCCACCCTGGCAATATCAATGTTACTGTACCTTGTGGGCACAAACTTGCCCAATACAACGGATTTGTCCATGTTCAACCCAATGAAATAAGTCACGGACCATTCTATGTTGTGATGCAAGGGAAGTTAGTGGGAGTCTTCTCATGTTGGTAAGCAGCAGCAGTCCACTTGTAATGTGTTACTACTCAAGCTGATAAGTCACCAGGGTCAACGTAGCTCCATTAGTGGTCAGCGTCAAGTGTTCGGTGTATGAAAAAGTGAGGGATGAAGATGGGTGTCTTATTATCCAGGATGCTATCAATGACAACATTGTACGATACCTACATTAGTCCTGAGCCTAGCTTGTAGTTCGGTAGTGGGCCACTGGTCTTCTTTGATTTAAACATGGACTCATCACCTTGCAGGACAGCGTTGCTGGAAAGTTGTGGTGCAGTCCAGTGAAAGTTGTGGTGCGATCTGGTGAGGACCTGCCTAGCCTGTTCTTGTTCAGTGACGCACCCATATTCTTCACTTTAAATGTGGACTTGGATTGTCCTTGCATCATATGACTGGAAGAACTTGCATTAGATATCGCGGATGTCTCTATGTTATATATCCAGAAGGAGTTGTGGTATGAACCAGTATGGACCCGCCTAGCCTGTTCTTGTTTGGTGACACCCAGCTTCTTTGGTGTATATAATCATGGACTTGTCAGCTTGCACGATGATGCCACCCGTTGTCTCTGCATCATACATCTAGAAAAGGTTGTGTTGTGATCCAGTGAGGGCCAGCCTAGCCTGTTCTTGTTCGGTAACTCATGCCCAGCCTCTTCAGTTTAAACGTGGACTTGTCAGATTGCAAGACAATGTCACTGGTTGCCTCCCTGTCATGTATCTGGAAGAAGCAGTTGTGTGACAATCTAGTGAGGGCCTGTCTACCCCATTCAGTAATGCACCTATCGTCTTTGGTTTAAATGCGGACTTGTCAGCTTGCAGGATGGCATCACCAATTGTCTCTGTGTAATATACCTGGAAAAAAAATGTGTCATGATTGTGCCACCAGTTGCTGAAACGAGTGCTGAATCAGCGAGCACTTTGGGCAGGATCTTCAACTCAGAGTTCTTGCAACCTGGAAGGGAAGTCCATTTACTCCTCTGTTGCCACCGATGATAACACATCGCTCTTGCGAGACTTGCCAAGTTTGTGTATGCAGTATGGAATGAGGAATTGGTAAGGTTTTGCAAGAACACACCATGGCAAGGTCCTGTATGCCATGGCTGAGGGCAACGATGGTCGTAGCACTGGGGCAATAAGGAATGGTAAGTCCATCAGTCTTCAAGGTCTTAATGTCAATGACTTAATGTCACCGTAGAACTTCCAGGGTGCCCAACGTCTCTGGGTAGAGAAAAGCTGCAATTCAAGAGCATGAACGGCTTCAAGGTGTATCACCCGCAAGATGTACATTCAGTTGAGACAATCAGGCAGCATACAAAGATCAGGTTGGAGGATTCAGGCGAGATGTGCTTGACCAAAAAGCAATACAAAGCGCCCAAGGCAGCCGTTCATGTCCTGACCCAAGTCCCATCACCCCCATGACCTTCGATGCTTGTCGAGCCAATGGACATCCCCTCTACTGTTGACAACCTACCAGAGACCATCGACCTCAGTATTCTCAATTATAATCCAAGGAAATGCCAAAAATCAGTTAGTTTACATTTGATTTGCTTTTCCATAGCTTACCCTGGGACTCGGAAGGACTTCCCAATTCTTGGCTGGATGCAACGGGATCGTGAGGAGTTCCTGTCCAAACTAATCCATTTAGAAGGACAATGTGGGGTTGACACATGCAGCATTTGCAAGACCCATCCTGCAATATATCACTGCCATGACTGTCTGATGCTCGATGTATACTGCCAAGACTGCATCTTGTCGAGGCATGCCAGCCAGCCACTCCACCACATCAAGGTACGCTTAGCTATTTGCACAAAGAAGCCACTATTGATGGCAAGCGCTTAGAAATGGCACAGTTCATACTGGATTCAGACATCACTCAAGGTGCTGGGTCTGATAATCCAGCTGGGACATCCAACGGGCATGTCGTGTTGCTCGCCCAAGGCCCCTCATTCTGATGACTTTGTCATTATCCACGACAACGGCATACATACAGTTACGCTGCGACTGTGTAGTTGTGAAAATGCAGTGACTCCCGTCCAGCAACTCCTTCAATACCGCCTGTTCCCTGCAAGTACAGATAAGCCATGCACCGCAGCTATGTTCAGTGTTTTAGAAGTGTATCATCTCCTTTCCCTTGAGTCAAAGGTTTTGGCTCATCATTATTATACTTCACTTGCACGACACAGTGACAACACAGGCTTATCCCCACCAAAGGTGATCGCTCACTTAAGTAATTACAACCCCACAAGCTAACAGTAGGTCTCAGGATCATTATGAGCAGTTCATGTGAATGGCACACGAGTGGCGCCATCTGAAAATGCTGAAATGAACTGGGTAAGGCCATGATCCAAGTGGGGCAACTGGCACAAAGGAAAGGGAGTGTGCCATCCCCTGTCCTGCATGTCCTCAACCTGGTAAAAATCTTCCAGACGATTGGGACAAGGCGCCAAAGGATAAGGAGTAAGCATTGTGACTAAATTATATTAAGCCAGTACTTACTGATTCATTGGAGGTGGATATATGCGCTGTTTCTTGCAATTGATGCCAACTTCCATTTGAAACGGAGGGGAGTGTCACAAGATGTGGTTGACCCAAGCCTCAGTAGCGGCTGGTCTTACTTCGTGGAGGAGCTGTCCTATAAGTTATATCTACATGATAATTTGAACATCCAGCAAGAGGTCCTAATATGTGTCTACTGGCTTGAACATGACTAATGATTGCAAGTTGTGCAGAAAAGCATGTGCTTGGGTCACAAAGCTGTGAATGACGCTGATACAAAGCCGTCAAAGGGGCTCATGGCCACTGGTGTTGGCAGCATCTGTTGTGCGTGCCATGAAATGAAACTGCCTGGAGGAGTGGGTGATTTACAAAAGGGAGAACAGTAAGTACATGTCTATATGTGTTAGGTTGTTCTTAGAATTTGGATGTTTAGCTATGTCAACATGGACTACGTGTTCTTTTCCGTCCTGAAGAACAACCCCCTCAGGTGTTTCAATATTTCTTATGACATCACCTGTCAATGGACTCAGCACTTATGGGAATGCATGAAGACCCTCCCTAACCCCATGTACTTTCCTCATCAGAAGAAGAAGATAGCCACTTTCATCCCGAAATTTCACCTCCCAGCACACATTGCCAAGTGCCAGTGGAAGTATTCCTTCAACTTCATCAAGGGCATTGGTCAAACAGATGGTGAGGCTCCAGAACATGCCTGGTTGACCCTCAATGCTGCTGCGTCCAGCACGAAGGAAATGGGCCCCGGTAACTGACATGATACTCTCAACGATCTCATCGGCGATAGCAACTGGAAAAAATTTGTCAGGTTTGGTAAGTGCGCACAGTCTCATCTAACCGCTGCCTGACTCATTGTCAAATAGGAGAATCAATTCTTCTCAAACTCAAAGAGGCGGTGCCCGAGCGAAGCGAACATCAAGATGACTTGCATGAGTTCAAGGTAACCCTTTTGGAACAATATGGACAACAGCTTGCAAAATGGAAGCAGGATATTGAGATATGGGAGGACGATATGTCAAAGCCAAACCCATTTGAGGTCAAATCACATTGTATGTGCTTCTCGTTTGAAGTGCGGGTTAGTACTCAATCCACCCAGCCATCACCCAGGCGAGCGTGTGCCTCCAGTTAGCCAAGGATGATGCTCAACTCACAAGCATCCCCCCTGTTCATCCCAACATCACCACAAGCATCCTCATCGGGACTGGGATTGACTTAGAGGACCAACAGTGAGTTGTTCAGTCATACCGTGACTGCAATATATCTTTTGAGCTAATGTCTACACTAAGACGCTGTCTTGGTCTCGATACGAAGAGACTTGGTCCACATGTGACGGAACATCAAAAATTACAACTTCAGCAACAGAGCAACATTTTGATGAGGTGCATTGAAGCTTGGAGTAGCGTCCAAGCTTTGTACATGCTGTGTGTCATGTCCCTACGGGTCAAGGATTCACAGGAACATGAGGTCGTCCAACAGCCAGAACAGTATCCTCTGTGGCTACCTTCAGCACTCGGACGCAAAATCCCATGTGATGCTAATCTCCAAGAAATTGAGTGGAAGCTTCGTGTCGGTCAAGTTCATGACGCCCTTGAAGAACTCCACCACGCACTGCAGTCGCAATCATATATGTTATGCTTTAAAGATAGGTTCTTGCGAGGCCAGGGCGCCAATACTCGTGCTTGGAATTCTCTAAAATCAGTAGATGCGAAGGTGGATGCAAGTGCCAACAGATACTGTGCTGCCTACGGTGCATTGCTTGAACTATCTCAGCTCCTTGGCAAGACTGCATGGGGGGGTACTCTTCGGTTTCTCAAAGACGACGATGTACGTGCAATGACTGCAGGTGCTGAAGACTGTTCAAGCGAGGGACGTAGGCACATTTCGTGGATATGGCTAGTATATGGATATGGCAAAAGGATTGCCGAGAGTGATGCAGATCAGGACCTACAAGACAGTATGTCGTGTCATCCGTCATCTACCGTCTCAGACTGATTGGGGCCTCAGCCATCTGTGTGGGGTGGTGCAAAGCTCGTGCTTGGGCACATAGATGGGCTGAGGAGGTGTCATATCCCGAAAATCCAGTTAAGCCCAACCCCGGTCCTCCGGACCAACTCCGCTTTTTGTACCTACAAACTCTGGTGTGTTCTCATTCGAGATGCAATCTCTGACCCCCGGACCTTGTCCATACTTACAACCCTACTTACATACATCTTCCGTTACCTCCATTCCTCTGCATTAGTATTAGTTCCGCTTCTTAGCATCCTCCGAACCTGTGTTCCACTTAGGAACACAGCTCCGGCTTTATCTTACCCCTGACTCTTTACTTACAAACCAACTCCACCTCCGTTACTAATCCTATGTACCTCTGACGTATATAAGCTCTCCGCACTACTCCTGTATTTCCTCAGTTTGAATATCAACTTAGTTTAACTCCTTTCCTCCGCTCAAGTCTTGAAGACTCTCTCTCTGAAACCTCCGCTCGACTTGACGTCTAGTACGTCTTAAGTCTATCTCCGACCCATCAGTAAATTCCGGGACAACAGGACTCCTAGCAAGGGCGCACCACATACGGTGAAGCCAAGTCCCGTCTGCTAGACAACTCTGGAGTTCCGGAGTTCGTTCTCCCCTCAGAGTTTGCCCGTGCTTAACAGTATATTCGAACTCCACTTGTTACAAGTCTAACCTATGGCTACATGCACCACCAGATCTCAAACCCGCGCCCTAGGCACAAATCCTCCACCATCTCCTAGATACAATCCTCTCAGTGTCTTCGGAAGCAGCTGACGTGGCCCAGAACTTGTCAGCCAATTCCAGGGCTTTTCCGCCCGACACACCCCAGGCTCCACCTTGCAAGTGCGCCCTACTCCGGAGTCCCCTACTCCAGGAGCGCGCATCGTCGAGCTTGAACTCGACGAAGATAGGAGCAAGACATCTGCCCAATCCAGTCACCGCTCTGACCACAGAGCGCGAGACCCCCACTTCCCCGATGACGGTGATGCCCCGGGTGACCCAGATCCCGGAGATGACCCATTCGACAATGACCCCTACTTCCCCAGCGATGACGACAATCCGAACGACTCCGACAATGAGCACGTCCCTCAAGACACCCTCGCTCTCCTCGCAAGTGCCATCCAAGGCCTTGCCCGCTCCACATGTCATCCCGCCTCCGACTCTACCCCCTGCACTAAAGTCCGAGAACCGGATCAGTTTGACAGGACTAAACCCCGAAAACTCCGGGTTTTCCTAGTGCAATGCGAATTAAACTTCCAAGACCGCCCCAAGGCTTTCAGTACCGACTGTGCCAAAGTCACATTTGTGCAGTCATACCTAAAGGGTATGGCTCTGGAATGGTTCGAACCGGACCTTCTCCAGATGGAAGATCCCGCACTCCGCCCTCTCTGGATGGACAACTTCAAGGAGTTTGTCCTCGAACTCCAGACCAATTTCGGTCCGCATGACCCCGTCGGAGATGCAGAGCACCAGCTCGACCACTTGTCCATGAAGGACACTCAGCACATCAATAAGTATGTGGTCGAATTCAATAGGATTGCTTCGCAGGTCCGCAGTTACGGAGAAGGTGCCCTCCGGCACCATTTCTACAACGGTCTGCCAGACCACATCAAAGACAAAATCTCCCGTGTCGGTAAACCCCCGACCCTCTCCGAACTCCGAGTTCTCGC
>JBBPQN010000078.1:0-31066 GCA_038092575.1 Boletus subluridellus | reverse complement strand
GATGAAGGCCAGATTGCGCCCACTTTTGTCCCAACTACTGAGATGCCTGCTGATCTGCTCACCAAACCATTGGCTCGAGTTAAGGTGCAGCAGTTCCGCCAGATGCTGGGCATTGGACCAATTGGGGAGAAGTAGAGTTGCACAATCAGGGGGGAGTGTTGGAATCATTGATTGTGCACTCGATTTTCGTACTTAGAACATTGTGGCACATTGTGGCGCATTGTTGTTGTTTTTGTTTGTTTGTTGTTCGCTCCTACAGTAGTCGGAGTCCACTGTCTTCCCTTTCCTCCAGTTTCTGACAGTGGACTCCAGATATGTCGCACTTTACAATACTTGCAATTTAGTTTCTGACAGTGGACTCCAGCTGTGAGATCCCAGCTGTTTAACAAGTTGCATCTTATTTTGGGTGAACCTGATTGAATTAGACAACTTAGATAGTAGTGGAAATCCGTACACTGGTCCCCTCGCACTATGCTTTCAGACATTCGGTTATGCTAACCGCGGACCGTGTGCAGTCTGTTGCACGGGAACACTCCCTCATCTACAAGTTTTTTGATGAAATTCTGGCAGAACGCAGCCAATGTCGGGATGCACTTATCCAATGGTTCGCGTGACTCCTGGTTGACATTGTACACTAGATATCTGTCTCCATTTTTTGATCATACCTGCCACTTACAGTATGAGTCCCTTGTACCATATCAATCCCTGAATTGGTTATCGGTTTGATCTACTTCGTTACATGTCAGCATGCATAACAGACCGCTCTCATTTTACTAGTGAATTATGTTACATTATGATCTCCTATGTAGTGAGTAGGAAAACATAGCCAGCTATCCCCGGACACGATCATGGTCACTTTTCACCCCATGTCATGCCACAAGGTGTGACACTAGCCTATCAAAATTTCTGTGTAACACACTTAACCCCCAACAGCTCTCAGCCTCCAGGACTCTCAGTTCATTGCAATGTCAAACACCCCTAAAAGACCATTCATACACTATACCACGACCTTACCTCTTTCCCCGAGCGATCATCAGCCTCAAGCGGCATCTCAAATGAATGAAAGTGCAAAGTTACCTTCTCTACTTCCCTCCCCTCCTCACAAAGGTACTCTTTTTCAGGTGGATCGGGACTCAAAGCCTGTGGATGTTACTAGTTATAGCAAAGCTTTAAAAGATGCTATCAAGCTTCTGGTTGGACTCTTGACAGGTTGTAGTTGGAATACTCTGACAAGACATTTTATTAGCAACTTCCAGCTGCCACATCCCCTCCTCTGGAAGTTCTCAGGAAGGAGTTTGCAAATGCACTGTCAATGAAGAATGCATTTGCTGTAGGGCTAGCGGATGCTGAGCAAAAGTGCCATGATTGGAAGAGTGCTCTCTGTCAAACTCTCGGCGAAGCGGAGGTTCAGAGAATCTCTCAAGCACATGATGTTGTCGGTGTCAATGAAGTAAATACTGTGAGGGGGCAGTACCTTACTGCCATTACTCGCACTGTCAGATTGCAAAACTTTTGTCTGTCCCAGAAGATGCAGGGACAGTATGTTGTGATGTCACCCAACTCACAATAGTGAGCTCTTTCTCTGTTCAGAGTGGGGCCAGCGCTGAGCTTCTGCCTAGTGTGGACACCAATGTGACAGCGGATCACTAGTGATCAACACTTTATTTCTTGTCCTCCTGAATAAGTGGCATATTGAGCTGAATTTGCGGACAGCATATTCTTTGTTCTTTGTAGTTTATCCCTCTCTGAGTATGGTAACTTATGTGTACAATGTGAAACACCGATGCCGTTCTGTTTGGAGTGCCGACAAGTGACTGTGACATTCATAGCCATTGAATGCAGCAGGTTATAACAGTCTGCATCAAAACAATCTGCAATTGTAGCATCGAGGCGTCTTGTCTCTGGTGTACGTAACCTTACTGTAAGCAGAGATGGCCACTATTGATGAGGCCTCATTCACACAAGCTTGTGTCTGCGGCTGAAGTTTCACTGACTTGGGTGCATTCACTCACCACCAGAAGGGATGTCACAAAGGGAAGAAACAACTCACAAGTGCACTCGCCAAGGCAAAAGAAGCCTACCAATGCAAAAAAGCCAGACTTAGCCCTCCCAGCCCAAAGATTGGTTCAGATAACACTGAAACTGGGCACCTGGGTTCCTCCAGTGAGAGTTGTGGCTCTGAACCTCTGCTAGGGCCTCTTTTATTACACTCAGTGCGTAAACTGTATGTGGTCTACCTGATGACAGAATTTACTCTCAGCTTCGCCTCTACAGCAGCAACCAGTGGAGCATGAAGTATCCTTGACACTGTGAAGGTCGTGAAGCACCCATTGCAAACTACCATTGCAGTTTCAGGATGTGCTTCCTGTTGGCAACCTCAAATCAAATACTGACTTGGGTCACTCAATCATGCAAACTGACTGTAGAGTGAAGAAGATAGTTGAGAGGGAATCCCAACAAGAACTTGACTGAAGTTCTTGGGGCAATAGATTCAAGGTATATATACTGACTATGTTGTTTGTATGTATTATGACGCTGGTCCATGTGTGTGAGGCTATGTAATGACGAATCATATGAATATTAGTAAACTAGGATGAGTAAAGTAGATGGAGATTAATAGGAGGCAGTGCTAGACATTCTAGACTGACAGAGATTAAATACATGAGGTTGACACGTGTTATAGGTCTAGACCTAGTTCACACAGTCACGTGATGAGAAAAGATAAGGTCACATGATTGTGAAAGTGTGAAAGGAGTCATGTGACTAGAAGAGAAAGGGGTGAGAAAAAGGGTTCATAACACTACCCCCCTCTATGGTTCACATTCCAGGCAAGACCAGATTGGTGGAGGTTCTGTGTAGTTTTTGTAAGGGTTAAATAATGAGGTAAATGCTGTTTGCATGATTCATAGTCGTCATGGTGCTTGGGGGTTCTTTTTATAGAAGTCACCAATTGCTTCTTTAGTGTGGGAAAGATTGCCTTCTATTTCCCACGTTCAGTCTTCTTCCTGGTATCCTTTCCAGTGAACTAAGAACTCTAACTTTCGACCCTTTAGTCGAGATGCCATAATATAATCAACTTCAAATTCTTCGTCTCCTTCGTCCGTAACAGATACCAGTCTGGGTTTATAGAGCTTCTGATTAGGAAGTCTTTCCTTGTATGGTTTAACCCATGATACATTTACCACTGGGTGAATTTTCTTATAGCATGGGAGTTTTAGCTGTACGGCGTTGTCTCCTACCATTTCAAGAACTTTATAGGGGCCTAGCCATCTTTCCATTAATTTACGTGATTGGCGGGTTTCCTTTAGGTTCAGATGTTCAGTAGATAACCACACTTGAGAGTCTTTTTCGTAAACAGGTGCTTCTGATCTATGTTTGTCGGCTTGTGCCTTCATTGCATCCTGTGCTTTAGAGAGAGAAGTTTTCACATCAGCTAAAGTCTGTGTGAAATCCTTGGCAAATGCCATAGTGGCAGGTGCTTTCACATTTTCTTTAGGTTTGATTCCCATGCGTGGCAAATATGAATGTGTGACTTGGAAAGGGGATTTGCCTGTAGCAGAGTGGGCCTTGTTGTTGTATTGGAATTGTGCAAGGGCTAGCCATTCTGACCATTCCTTTTGCTTTTCCGCAGTGTAGAGACGTAAATATTGTTGAAGGTCTCAGTTAACATGCTCCATTTGTCCATTTGTTTGGGGGTGGAATGCCATAGACATGCATAAGTTGATCTGAAGCATTTTGCCAAGATCCTTCATTACTTGTGCTGAAAATTGTGGACCTTGATCAGAGATTATAGATCGTGGGAGGCCATGCGTTTTCCAAACATTGTCTTGATATAGCTTAGTGGTTCCCAGGCCTGTAATTGTTTTAACCGTGGGAATAAATACTGCTTCTTTACTGAATCTGTCCACAACCACGAGAATGCTGTCGTAGCCATTGGAAGTGGGTAAGTCCATTATGAAATTGGTGGAGATGTCCTGCCAGGGACCCTTGGGAATAGGATTAGGACATAATTTGCCTGCTGGAGGCTGTGTGGTAGGTTTCATCCAAGTGCATCTTTCACATCGGAAGCAGTAGTCTGTTATTTGTTTATGTATGCCTTCCCATGTATAGTAATGTGAGACTAACTCATGAGTTTTCTCTGTGCCACCATGTCCAGCTAATGTGAAATCATGATAAAGTTCTATAATATCCTGGCGGAGGTTACTGTTGGAATTTATTATTCCTTATTTAGTATTACTGGCTTACTTAAGCAGATAGTATTTTTGGTCTCGAGTATCTAGTTACACCTCAGCTAGTTTCTCAACCACTGAGGTGAGTACACTAACATTAGAGCTACCTATTATTAGTACTGACTACCTACAGTACTTAGATATTCAATAGGTAAGCTCAGCTGGTTTCCCAACCACTGAGTACTTAGATATTCAATAGTTACTTTCTTCCCCAGGCACATAGATTTTTCCATTTCATTTAGCAAAACCTTCTTCGTCAATTTCAAATCCTGACAGGGATGACTCACATAGTGTAGATTGTGTGGTCTTAACCTGATCTAGGATCTTTTGTTCTTCTCTGTGCATATAAGTTACTTCATTAGCACGTATGCATTCTGCGGGTATGACCATGACTCCTTTATTGTCTTGGTCTATTCCCACAGCGTGGTCTCTCTTCATGAGAGTGCGTCAGCTTTTCCCATGGAGGTTCCCGGTTTTTTAATAAGTTTGTAGTTAAAGCATGATAAATATTGCGCCCATCTTGCTTGTCGGTGATTGAGATCTTGAGATTTCATGAAATACTGGAGATTTGCGTGGTCGGTCCAGATTTCAAACGATTTCTCAGCACCTTCTAGGTGATGACACCATTGTTCGAGTGCGTGAATAATAGCTAACATTTCTTTCTTTGTTCTGCTGTCATGGAATGTGACGAGAACGCTATGGGATGCCATTTTCCTTCTTTTTCTATAGATAGAACTGCTCCTGTTGCAAAGTCTGAGGCGTCACATTCTAGCCAGAAATTACAATCATTATCCAGGTAAGCAAGAACAGGAGCCGTGATAAATGCTTCTTTCAGTGTATCAAACATGTTTTGTTCCTTTTCTGTCCATCTCCATGTGAGATCCTTTTTTGTGAGATCGTTTAGTGGTCTAGCCACAATAGAGAAGTCTTTAATAAATTGCCTATAAAAATTGGTGAGTCTGAGGAAACTCCGTACTCCTTTTACATTTGTGGGAACCAGCCATTTTTGGATAGCTTCTATCTTGCCAGGTTCCATTTTGATTCCTTCCTCTGAGACAATCATGCCTAGGAAATTGATCTTCTTGGTATGAAACATACATTTTTCCGGTTTTATAAATAGGTCGTTTTCTTGGAGGTGTTTGAGGACTTCTAAAACGATTGCATCATGTTCCTCTTGGTTCTCATTTTTAGTGAACATGAGGATGTTGTCTATGTATATAATGATGACTGCTTGCATGTTATGGAATATGTCATTCATCATGGCCTGGAACGTGGCTGGGGAATTGGTTTGACCGAAGTACATAACCAATGGCTCGTAACTTCCCCTATGACAAACAAAGGCACCTTTCCATTCATTGCCTTCTTTGATGCGTACATTGTTGTATTCCCATCTGAGATCCATTTTTGTGAACAATTTCGCACCCTGCAATCGGTTGACCAATTGGGAGATCAGCAGCAGTGGGTAATTTCTTTACCATCCATTCATTTAGGTATCAGTAATCTTGTACCATTCATTTCTTTCCATCCTTTTTGGGAATAAAGAAGACTGGTGACGTTTGTGGAGATTTAGAAGGTCGGATGTAGCCTTTTCATAATTGTTTGTCTACAAAGTCAGAAACTTCATTTTGTTCCTTGACAGACATAGGGTAAAGTTTTCCCTTTTTAGGTTTAAATCCTGGCTTCATGTCTATTGTGTGGTCCCAAGGTTTTCTCTCAGGCATCCTTTTGGAATGCTTTTTTGAAAATATATCTAGGAATTGGTGGAATTCCTTGGGAAGCATCTGCTCCACTGTCATCTCAGTAACCGGCGTGCTCTGCTGCTGCTCAGTCGTTACTTTCTTTAGTCGACGGTAAATGTATGGCATGTCGTTCATTTCCCTTTCTTCTAGGGTCCTGACGAATACAGGTCTGTTGGATAAGAGGTAGCATGTCTGTGGGCAATGTGTGAGTTGTACTGATCCTGTTTGCCAGTCGATCTCTGGGTTGTGTTTGGACAGCCATGTGTATCCTAAAATTACTGGGTTCTTTCCCAGGTTGGTTACTTCTGCTACTAGTTTCTCATGGTGTCCTTGGTAATCAATGATTATTTCCGCGGTGTGGGAAATGTCTCCAGCGGAATTCTTGGTTCCATCCACATTGGATACGGGTATGGGTCATGTGAGTTTCATAAGTGAAAGTTTATTGTCCTTGGCCCATTTGGCATCTATGAAGATGCTGTTACCTCCACTGTCTAGGAGTGCATGTGTTTTGTGCATCTTGTACTTGGTTGTGGCTGAAGCCACCTTGATTTCAAGGTTGATTTCTCATTTTGGTTTTACAGATCTGAGACAGATCTGTTCTGGGGTTTCATAAATATTGTCATTTGTAATAATAATTTTTATATTTTTCTTGACCGAATTAAGCCTGCATTCTCCTGCAGCAAGCTCACTTTCATGAGACCCAGGCTGGGTTTGAGAAGTAGAAAGTTTGTTGTTTGTGTCGTTAAATAAAGTCCTATTTTGGGAGTTGAAAAACTCATGTTCTTCTTCTCCATATTTGACATATGATGAAAGTACAGAAAACCTATTTTTTGTAGGATTATCTATTTTCTTTTTGTCCGTAGTCGACTGAACACCCGGTTGATTCAGCGACTTTACTCTTTTCCCGACTTGTTAGCCAAAAAATCTGAAAAATAGGCCTTTGCAGCCTCAAAGTCCATGGCTGTGACCTGTTTCATTCTCACATTGGTCCCAGCTCCCTTTCCAGCATCCTCATTTGTGCTAGATGAATCGCTCATATTCGCGCGTACGTTGCGATACTTGCTGCACCTTCGGCTATGCCTGCCCCCAAGGAACTTGCATTCCCCACATTCCTTTCTGGGTTTGGGGCAGTCCTCAACCAAATGTAATCCTTGGCAATTGAAGCACTTGCCTTTGCCAGTGCGTATGGTGTCAATGTCCATGGGGTCGCCACGGCCACCATAAGTACATGCTCCTGAGGAGCTTCCTTGTGTCTGGTTCTGCCAGACTTGTCCTTGGTTGCTCCTAAGAGTGAAAGATTCAAGAAGATTCCCAGTCTTCTTGATTTCAATTAAGTACAGTGTCACGTACTTCTTCCTTTGCCCGTTGACGAAGATATGCTTTATAATCTTGTCGTGGATGTTTTTCTCAAGGAGGTAAACTCCCATGTTATCTCTGCATTGAGATCTTTCGTATTGGATGACCCACCAAGTTAGGAAAGACTTGGTGCATTCCTTGGGACCTTGCTTCATTTGTGTGAGCTGGTCCATGGCATTGTCGGCATCCATGCCAGGTTTGAAACAATCTTTTAACAATGTCATGAGTTTGTCGTCATCGGGCCACATGTGGAGAGATCCTTTCATGTATTTTGAGAGCTGGTTTTGGGCCCACATGCCAGCTCCATTTTTGTCTTTTCCTTCTTTCAACCCAATTCTGGAAAGCATGGCTATGGCTTTCTTTTTATCGGTGTTGAAGGTTTCTAGATTTGCATTGATGTAGATGCGTGGACAAATCATCCATTCATTGAACTTGTCATAGCTTCTGTCATATAATTTTGGGTCGGGAACTACTTCGACCTTCTTTGAGATTTTAACCTCAGTGTTGGTATTTTGCACGCCACTGTTGGCAAGCTGCTGCAGCTGGTTCATAAGGGCCAGGAGCTGTGCCTCTAGTGCAGCGATGCGGGCGGTGTCTGCAGACATTGTTTGTTGTTGTGGGGTTGGTGAGAACGGTGGGGAGTGTGTTTGGCTTTTGTAGTCCTCATCTGTCTCGTAATGTCCTGCTGGTTCTCTGAACAACAGGTTGGGCGAGTTCTTGTTCTAGTTGTCTGATGACAAACCAGGCTTCTGCTTCATATGGGTGAAATTCTTCTTCAGCTCTGGTAAAGCCTGCATGTAGGAAGTCGAAGAAATTAGGTGGGAATTCTTCTTCTTGTTTGACATCAATGGCATCATTGGGGTCTTTGTTAAATTCAAAGGCTTCGTAAGGGGATGGAGATCTTTTCTTGATGAGGATTGAGATGTCCTCGGCTTTGATTATCCATAAAAAAAAGGTAATGTAGAAAAATTCCTAGGAGGATCTGCTCACTCCACTAGGTGCGAATCAAGTCAAACCTTCTTGACTTCACCGTAGAAAATATCGTAATATGAAGTTGGGTGGGCACAATACTGCTCTTGCACCACAACAACGTATGAGATAAATGTAGGTAAAAAAAGTGTGCCACACGAGGACACTCACACATAGTGAAAAGAAGTCTGAAGGGTTTTTGCACCAGTGTTTAAACCAATTAAGAGTGCTTGAGCTCAGTGCTGCACCACCCTAGATAGCTAAGTGCCTTCACACCTGGATAGGGTAGGTATACATAAAAAGAAACGTGTAGCGCAAGTGCACAGGAAGGGTAAAGGATAAGGGTAGATCTCATTAAGCCTCTAGTCCGGCTGTTTTCCCTTTAACGCTAGGGGCCGTGTGTAATGATAAAGAAGAGTAAGGATTGAGTGACAGAAGTGAAACTAGTCAAGTTCTTATGTTGGCAACCTCAAATCAAATAATGACTTGGGTCAGTCAATCACGCAAACTAACTGTAGAGTGAAGAAGATAGTTGAGAGGGAATCCCAACAAGAACTTGACTGAAGTTCTTGGGGCAATAGATTCAAGGTATATATACTGACTATGTTGTTTGTATGTATTATGACGCTGGTCTGTGCACGTGAGGCTATGTAATGATGAATCGTGTGAATATTAGTAAACTAGGATGAGTAAAGTAGACAGAGATTAATAGGAGGCAGTGCTAGACATTCTAGACTGATGGAGATTAAATACAAGAGGTTGACACATGTTATAGGTCTAGACCTAGTTCGCATGGTCATGTGATGAGAAAAGATAATGTCATGTGATTGTGAAAGTGTGAAAGGGATCACATGACTAGAAAAGAAAGGGGTGAGAAAAAGGGTTCGTAACACTTCCAGAGTGCCTGTCACCACTTCCTCCTCATGAAATATTCCCCTGTGCGCCAACTGCTGGGGTGCTAGGTATCAACCATTCATCCTCTTCATCTCGCAGCACGTTGTCCATCCCCATCAGGAAATCCCCTTGCTTCCTGTACTCCTCTTTCTACATGATGTTCAAGACCCAGATGAATAAATTTGGATTGTTCCGCATATACCACACTGACACCCCTCCTCACCATGACCCAGAAGATCCCTATTCAGTCAAGAACATGTGTTCATCGCGCACTGACTTGGAGTCCTCTAGTATTAGGTCCTCAAATGAAACCCCTGAGAATCTGTATCACCCTTATCCCAACGAGAGCTCAATGTGCCTTGGGGATTGGTATTGGAACCAAGGATCTCAGAAATCCAAGAAAAGTTTCAGGCAACTTCTTGATATTGTTGGCAACCCATCCTTTTCACCTTCCTCTATGTCACAGACTGCATGGGATGCCATTGACTGTCAACTTGGACAGAATCAATTCGACGGTGACCTTCTAGAGTGGTTGGGTAAGGACGACAGATGGAAATGTTCCTCGGTCACGATCTTGGTCCCGTTTCATAGTCAGTTGAGGAATCTGGGGCCAAAATACTACACTATCCCTGGTTTTTATTATTGGTCCCTTGTCTCAATAATCAAGGAAAAAATTACAAATTCAGCTGACGCATCGCTATTCCACTTTGAACCATATGAACTGCGATGGCAACCACCCCACAAAGACCATGCCGTCAAGGTACATGGTGAACTCTTCACCTCCACTGCATTCCTTGATGTGAATCAAGGGCTTCAGGACTTGCCACCAGAACCTGGCTGTGACCTGCCTCGTGTTGTGGCGGCACTTACAGTATGTTCTGGTCCGATGAAACTCAGCTAACCACCTTTGGCGATGCTAAACTCTGGCCACTCTACATGTATTTTGGAAATGAGTTGAAGTATCACAGATGTCAACCAACCAACAATCTCTGTTCTTACACAGCATATTTCCAGGTGGTAAGTGCTCGGTATTCCGGCTTGACTGTTTGGCTTAACCACGACCTCACTCTTCGCCCAGCTACCGGATGAATTCAGGGATTTTTTGATGAAACATTTAGGCAAAAAAGCACACAAGGCCCTTCATACGCATTGCCGATGAGAACTCTTCTATGAACAGTGGAAGATACTCCTTGATGAAGAGTTCATCACAGCCTATCACCACAGAATCATCATATCATGTTGCGATGGTGTCAGGTGGTGCTTCTACCCACGGATATTCACCTATTCCGCTGATTATCCTGAGAAGTATGTAGCATTCACGTTTTTGCTCAGATCTGCTGACATTGTGTTCATCTGAATAGGATTCTCGTCGTGTCTATATGCAACCTCGGAGTGTGCCCATGTCCACAGTGCATGCTTCCCATGGCAGACATTCCTAATATGGGTACCCAACAGGATATGACTCAGCATCAGCTGCTAGTTCGTGTTGACGATAACAACCGACGGAACAAAGTCCTGGATGCATGAAGGCTTATCTACGAGAGAAACTATGCCATTAATTCCCCTCAAGTTCAAGCGCTTCTCAAGGACAAGTCTCTTATACCCACTACGGTGAGTCTGAATCAAACTGGGGCTCAAGGTATCTATGCTAATTCATGTTGACATATGCAGAATGCTTTTTTGGAGAGACTCGGCATTTTTGGTTTCTGCATTTTCACCATGCTGGTGTATGATCTCTTACATGAATTTGAGCTTGGCATCTAGAAAGCAATTTTTAGCCATCTCTTATGCATGGTGGAGAGTTTGAAAGGGAGCAAGTTGCGTGAGCTCAATCAAAGGAAAGCCATTCTGACCAACACACTATTCAATCATTTAACTGACGGGTTCTTATTCAAAGATATCACCAGGTCCCTTCATTCGGAAGAGATACAATTTGACGATTTTCAAAAAATGTCTCAGAGATGAAAAGAATTGCAGCTTGTGATTTTGAAGATCTCCTCCAGGTATACAGTAGTTCAGTGCCCTTCAGCGATCCAACTAAACCGGGTCTGCAGTGCACTCTTCCCATTTTTGAAGGCTTGCTACCAGAGTCCCACAATTCTGCTGTGCTCAAGCTTCTCTACCTCCTCTGTCAGTGGCATGGGTTGGTGAAGCTATGAATGCACACTAATGAAACTCTTCAACTGATGGATAACATCACGAAATCTCTTGGGGATGCTATTCGTGCTTTCGAAGCAGATACATGCCCTGCATTTCAGACCAAAGAACTCAAGCGCAAGGCTCAAAGTTGTCAACATCATGAGGCTTGTGCTTGTGCTCAGCATGAGCATATGGATACTGCTGCTCCAACTCCAGCACACAGAACAAAAACCTTCAACCTTCGTACTTACAAGCTCCATGCACTTGGTGACTACACCAGTTCCATCAGGATGTTCGGAACAACAGATTCTTACTTGACCCAACCAGTATATATTTGTTGTATTCCCATATACATCAACTGAGTGCTAACCTTTATCTCAGGGAGAGTGGGAGCATAGAGTTGGGAAAGCAAGATATATACATACCAGCCAAAATGAGTTTGTTCATCAACTGACTTGCATTGAGTGGCGACAAGCTAGAATATGGTGAATTCATGAGTCCAGGATCGACTATGCTCTGTTGGAATCTGTCCCGTATGGTCCAGATGAATGCTACAACATTGGGAAATCACAGCATATGCCTGTTGACCTCAAGAACTTCATTTGCAGGAACTTGAATGATCTGGCTTTGAAGGTATGCACAGACTTGGTCTGTTATCGGACAAGGACTGAATGAAGTGAGCAGGACTTCATCTCAAAATTGAAGCGCCACCTCCTTCCCCACATCAAGTCTATTCATACACATGCTTTGGAACTGAGTGTCAATTCTATGCTACCTGGCCTGGACGACAGCTACAACCCATCAATGGCTACTCTCAATCATGTACTATTGAGGGGTGGCCGCATCTACCAGCACAATGTGTTTCACATCAACTATACAACATATAACGTCCACCACAACCAGGACACTTTTAATCCCAACAGCGACCATAGTGATATAATGATGCTGCTGGCCCCAGGAGATACACAGGAAGCAGTGCAGCATCACTTCTGTTACACTCACATCATTGCTGTTTATCACACAAATGTCCAGTACATCAGCCCAGGGTTAAGTGACTACAACTCCCATTGACTAGACTTCTTACACATACAATGGTTCAAATGGATCTCACCTGACCTGCAATGCAGGGTTGAACTTGATATGTTATAGTTTGTTCCAATGAACAATGAGGATGCATTTGGCTTCGTTGACCCCATGGAGATATTGAGGGGATGCCATCTTATACCTGCATTTGTAAAAGGAAGGTCTCACCCGGACTGTGCTGGGCTGTCCCCCATATCAAAAGACTGTAACGACTGGAAATATTACTACATCAACAGGTGGTGTGCATTCGCATTCCTGATAACAATTCTTTACTGATGCTACCGGTACAACAAGGTTTGTTGATCGTGATATGCCACTGAGGTATCACTGGGGCCTTGGTGTTGGCCATACCTATTCTCATGTTTGGCACTGCACAATGGGTGAAGTGGTGCCAACTAGCCCTCAGAGTTCATATGCTCAAGGTTTGGTGCAGCATGATGCCTTGGATCACTCGCATACCATCACTGGGACCTTGCTCGCTCACCCGAATGGATTTGACGACCTTGAGAATGAACTCTTGATTCCAGATCTAGATGGGCTGGAATGGAAGCTGTCCCAAAATGAAGCAGAGAGTGTATGGGGCAACAATCCTGGTGCAGAGGGTGCTCTTGATCTCACCATTGCCACCAGTATTTCCCTTGCTCACTCAGATGAGCTTGATGACCTCGATGCAGGTTTCCTGTTTGCTGGCTTAGATGCTCTTGAATGGGTGGTCAAGTCTCAAGGTCAAGATGAGGGTGATAACAAATTGGGTGATGACTCAGGTAACTCTGTAATGTATGAGATGTATGGTTCTGATTGGGGTGATAACGATTTGTTAGATTAGGGTATGCTGGGAATAGCTACAGACTGCAGTACTTATATAATACACTATGTCACCATACATAATATGGTGATCCGAATTGCTCTGCATTCGCCCACTCTTACAACACTCATGCCTTGCCTTCTTGACCTCCCGAATGTGCTGGCCTTCATGGGCTGGACAAGTTATTCATGACCAACCCACTCTCCGACCAGTTTCATTTCCACAGTGTACCAGAGAATAAAGAATCCTGTATGTCAGTAAACCTAACAAATTTGGTGTAACCCCAAGTCGGGACAGTTTTCCAGTTCTCCTCACACATCTCTTTAACTGAGAAAATTGTATGTGGAACAAGCTGAGCTTACAAGGAGCCTCGATATGAGAGATGTCATGAGGGGATCTCTAGTATCCTGTCTCGAGTTCCAGCCTGTGCAACATACTATCAAGTTAGATGGCCTGTTGAATCCTCTGCAATCAGACTCCAAACTCCAGCCGTGCACCACTCCCAGGAACCCAGCCAGTGGCAGCTGCATCAACAGTCTCTCTGTCTGCCAGTGGAGCATGCACAATGGCATTCGCTGGAGGGTGAGTATGTCCAGCACTTCAACAGGACACTCCATACCCAGGAAATGTGAGCTCTCAACTGCGTCATCCAATGCATTACCTGACTCAGCTGTAGGACTGCTTCCTACACTTCCTGAGACCCCGTCGCAAAACAACCAAACATTATTGCCAGCCCTTGTGGCTCTCGAGGCAGCTGACTACCCACATGCGCTCACCCTGGTCAATGAGGCTCTCAAACAGGGAATATCACAGGATATTGGTCATGCTGAGACCCTCAACTTGAGGGGAATGTCTATGTATGTCGCTTATGTATACATCATCCAATTATCTGAGTTCACACTCATCTCTGCAAGTTTCTGACTGTGGGTGTTCGGGGAGGCAAAGCTAACCCACTCGAATCTCTCACTTCCACCCTTCATTTACGCAATCACTAGTGAGATTTGTGACCGTGCACGTGGAGGAAAGCAACAATATGCAAGCAATGAGGATGGCATCCAGATCAATGAGGACAATCCCAGTGTTTACTCCCATCAAGGGCAGGGTGTGTTGGTCTTATCCCTACCAGATGCTGTCGAGATTTACTCTTTCAAGTCTTCTTCATTACAAATGATTTCTCATCTGTTGCAACCAACTACACAAAGCCATCTACACTGGATCTGTCATCCGTGTTCTTGTGCATTCACCTTACCGTTGCACAATACGGATTGGGCAACCTTGCGAACGGCATGGTGACCTTCTGACAAAGAATGACATCATTCCCTTCAAGGGGTGAAGCTTGCAACAACTGGTGCGTTTTGTGGCAAGGATATGATCAAAGTGGGCCTGACAGACTATGTTGTAGCAGTGAACTATTATAGGATTCCCAACATCTCCCAAAGACTGTTGAGAAGTTCAGCAGGGTGATTGAACTCAAGAAAGCCATGTCAGTTTTTCCTGCAATCTACTGTTCACTTGACACTGAACCAGAATTGCTAGCTCCCAACCCAACACCCTACCCTGTGTCAAATAAAGCTACAGAAGCACTTTGCTGCAAAGCCCTTGTTCTGGACTCTGCATCACCACGCTTGCTCTCCGAAGGAGCAAAATTGAGGTTGTGATCACCTGGTTCGAGAAGCATGTCCAGATGCAGCACGAGGAGAAGCAGAAATTACTACTGCCCTCACCTATCTAGAGGCCAACTAATGTATGTTATGTTTGAGAAACCAACACTTCTTTTCGGCTAGCTAAGCACAGCTGCAGTTCATCAAAAACTATGTCCATACTCAGCACTTCCCTTACCTTCAAACCACCACTACTTGCCCACCTACCGCCACAGTGGCTTCAATTCTAGTGATGTGGAACTCAATGCCGATCATGCTGCCCCCTTTCCCTTCCTTGTTCAGTGGTGCACCCCCTCCTAAGAGTCCCCTCATAACAACAACAACAAAAGATCTGAACCGTTCAACCTAGGGATGAGCATGGGTATGGGTAACACCATGCCATATCCATACCCATATTCATATCCGTGCAGCAGGTCTATTACCAAATATGGTAATTGTGTGGTGAGTTGCAGCTTTTCGACACTCACCCAACCCTCATCCCAAGTCATCCTTGCTCCACCCTCACCATTGCCCTCGTCCCCATTTTCGCCCTTGCCCTCGCATCCTCATCCCCATCCACCTTCCTCGTCCCCATTTTCCTGGTGAAGATGGTGAAGCGACACATTGTGCTGTCATTTCTCTCGCCCATCACCCTCACCCTCACTCACCCTCACCCACCTCATCCTCGTCCTGACCTGACATCTGCAACCTCGACCTCACTCTCACTGCCACTGTCACCATCGCCCTCACCCACCCTTCTCTTTTTCCTGGTGGGCATGGTGAAGCGACAGCACAATGTGCACAATTGTGCATGTTGTGCTGTCGTTCCTCTCGCCCTCACCCTCACCTCATCATTGTCCCTCCCTGTTTGCCCAGTGGGGATGTAGAAGCGAAAGCAAAACTTGAATGTGCACAATTGCACACATTTTGTTGTCATTCCTCTCACCCTCACCCTCATCCTCATCCTCACCTCTTCATCCTGGCCCTCGCTCTCACCCTCACCCCACCCTCACCCTTGCCCTTGCTTGCCCTCGTCTGCCTCTTGCCGTCACCCTCACATCCCCCTCCCCTTGCCATCACCAATGCCATTCCCATTTGTGTACAAACACAAATGTGAACATGTTATTGCATTCACGTTTGCATTTGTATATGATCACTGGCCCTCGAGCCTCACCTTCATGTCCCCATCACCCCTTGCATCCCCCTTGCGGTAGACCATGAATACCCCAGTGTACACCCATGCCAGGTGTGTACCCACATACCACCTCTGAGTGCCTGCACCATAACCCAACACCCACATGGTGGGTATGGACCTGTTGCAGGTGTGGGTGTGGGTGCAGGTCAGGCCAGACATGCACCCAAAATACCCATGCTCATCCCTAGTTCAACCAGGGCACCGAGCAGCTGTCTGAGCCCTTGCATGCACCGTCACTGTCACCCAACTTACAGCCATTGCCCCACCATCCTCCTAATAGTGGATAGCTTTGCAGTAAATTTGAGCTTCAATGCTGTTCTCTGGCTAGTGAAAATCCCCAAAACATAATTGGACTGTGACTAGTTTACTAATGTAATAACTCCTGGTAATCCAGGGGCATATCCATAACATTCTCTGCCCTGTTGACAATATGACAGTAATAGTAATGCCTGATCATGTCTTACCTACTAAAATCTGTATTTTGGAGAAAGGATCATGCATAAGCTTGCTGATAGGATTGTACCAGGGCTTGAGCAGAGTGATTTGTATCAGATCTGTGGGTAAAAAGTATGTCTGAGATTATATACCATTGTATTTTCAGCAACTGTAAAACATCTCATGACAAGCTGCATGCCATTATGACAAAAGATTCTAAGTAATTGTAAACATATATATGTTTTCATCAGAGTGTTGACCTGCTGATCATATATATCTGGGAATATCAGCACTTAAAAAATTTCCTGATGGGGGACCTCGATTGGAAACGATCATAGAAGGAAGTCCATGGATACACCAAATATTGTCTCTGAAAATGATAGCTAAGTCCTTTGAAGAGACTGTGTCGTAAGTGGGAATAAAAACAACTTCTTTGGAAAATCAATCAATGATAACGCAAATTGCAGTATAACCATGGGAAGCAGGTAAACCCATAATGAAGTCAACAGATAAATCTTCCCAGGGTCGTTTAGAAGTGGGTAAAGGAAGGAGTTTTCCTGCCAGTGCCTTTGATTTTCCCTTTGTTTGTGCGCACACTTGGCAGCTATCTACATAATTTTTAATGTCTTTTGTGACACCAGGCCACGAGAAATGACAAGTAAGAAGGTGAGAAGTATGAGCATGTCCAGAGTGTCCACCAATGGGAGAATCATGACAAATCATAAGCAGTTCTGTATGTAATGGTTTGGGAACAAAGACTTTGTTTTTGTTGTTTTTGAAAATATTGTTATCGTAATCATAGGTATATTCATTAAAGGATTCTTCTCAAATTTTTTCTGATTCTTTTATGATTTTATCGTAAAAAGAAGATGAAAGTTCAACATTGTTAATGAAAAAAGAAGGTGGAAGGACAGTAATGTTCTGGTTGTGATCGGTGACAGCATCACCATGGTCTGGTTGGCGAGATAAGGCATCTGCTCGGCCATTTGATGTACCAGGTTTATAGATAAAAACATAATTGAACTCTTGTAATAGTGTTTGCCATTGAGCTTGGCAGCCAGATAAGGTTTGGGGTTTTTTCCAATATTCAAGATTCTTGTGATCTGTCCAGATCTTGAAACCTTCCCTACCAATTAGGTAGTGTCGCCATTCTTCCAATGCTCAAATGACTGCCAAGAGTTCTTTGTCATAGATAGGATAATTGTGCTCCACACTGTCGAAAGAGTGGGAAATGAAGGCGCAGGGTCTCCAGAGACCATCATCGCATTTAACTGAAAGCACTCCGCCTGTGGCAATATCTGAGGCATCCATTTCAAGATGCATTTCTTTGTCTCGATCCGGGTAGGCCAACAGGGTGATTCTTTAAATTTGGCTTTCAAAGAATCGAATGCTATTTGATGCTTCAGTTCCTATTTGAAAAAAATGTCCTTTTTGGTAAGATCATTCAATGGGCATGCAATGTCTGCAAAGCCTTCAATGAATCATTGATAATAGTTACAAAGTCCAAGGGAGCCTTGCAGTTGTTTGAGGCATGTAGGAATCAACCAATTCAATACCCCTGACACCTTCTTTTCCTGCATTTCTACTCCCTCTTTAGATACTACCATACTGAGAAAGTCCACTTTGTCCTTTGAGAAGCTACATTTTGCTGGTTTTACATAGAGATTATTTTGGCGAAGACAGGAAAGCACCTCCTTTACTATTTCCTTGTGCTCTTCCTTAGTCTTGCCTTTGGTAAATATTATACAATCATCGATATAGATAACCAATATGGCATACATGTCATTAAATATATTGTTCATCATTTGCTGGAAAGTAGGGGGTGAGTTAGTCATCCCGAAATACATAACAGTTGGTTCATAAGTGCCTATGGGAGTAATGAAAGCTCCCTTCCACTCATCACCTTCCTTAATTCGAACATTGTTGTAGCCCCATTGGAGATCAAGGGCTGTGAACACGTTTGCACCCTTAAGGCGGTCAATCAACATTGAAATAAGAGGCAGAGGATAGGCGTTCTTGATAGTGCCTTCATTTAAATATTGGTAGTCCATAACAAGTCTCTTTTTTCTGTCTTTTTTGGGTATAAAGAGTACTGGTGCCATTTGGGGAGACTTTGAAGGGCGAATACATATATCCCCTTCTTGAGTTCTTTTCTGATGAATGTGCATACTTCATCCATTTCCGCATCCAATAAGGGAATTACTCTACCCTTTTTGGGAGCAAAGTCTGGTTTCAGATCTATTGTATGATCCCAGGGTTTTCATTCCAGCATTCTTTCGGATTCGTTCTCAGAAAATATGTCAAGGAAGTTGTGATAAGTTTTGGGCACTTTCTCCTTGAGTCCTTCTTCTATAGTATGGTTATAGATAAGTTTGATTGGTTTGTTAAAAGGTCCATCACCCATAATATGACAATAGGGTGTGCAGTGAGGAAAAAAAATAGTTTTAGAGACCCAATCTATAGTGGGATTATGCTGAGCCAGCCAGTTGTAGCCAACAATGAGGTGGTGGGTTCCTAGCTTAGAAACATAGGCTTCCAGGACCTCATAGTGGCCAGCAATCCCAATAATTAGCATTACTGCATGGGTTACTTGGCCTATTGCTCCATTAGAGCCATCGGCATTTTTTACTGAAATAGGGTTAGCAATTCTATAAGTAGGGATACCGTGAGAGAGAACATAGTCCTTGTCAATAAAAGTGTGAGAAGCACCTGAATCTAGAAGGAACTTAAATGATCAAGATTGCCAACTTCCATCTTCATAATTCAATACACATGTCTCAAGTGACATTTTGCCACTGAATGACAACATGCTTGCATGAATGAAAAGAGATGAAGGGGAATTGAGGGATTTATAATTAGGAGAATTTCTTACTTGGCGAACAAGGGAATTAAACATGCTTTGTTTTAATTCTGGTGCCATGCTTGATTGAGTCGCCCTTTCAAAATGAGGAAATATATTGCCAAGAAGATTGTCCATAGTATATACAGGAAAGTTGGACTCATTGCAGTCAACAAGATTGGTAGATATATTACAAGAAGAGAGAGAGAGAGAATGAGAAATGTAATTGTCCAGTCCATGAACACCCTTGTCGTTCACAGACTTATTTAATTTAAAGAAGAGGCCACCTTTTGCCTTGCTTCTACTTTGGATTTATCTCTGTAGTAAGCTTTGGCTTCTGCTGAATAAAAGGACGGCATTGCTGCTTGTTGGGTGACAACTGGAGGAGTAGATGGGACAGGAGTGGTGGTTGGAGGAGAGGAGAGGGGACAACCATATTGGTGCTGGGTGTGCTGCATGGGCAGCTGGTAAGGTGCAGCAGGCACAAAAGCACCTGTCTCATAATCCCATAAGTACTGCTGCAAGTATGGCAGCAGATGTGGGGGGTGCTTGTTGGGGTTCAAGTCACAATTAGGCCAAATGTGGCCAACCTTGTTGCATCCGTAACAGGTACAGGTATCGGGCCAAGATGGGAGAGCCTGTTGGACATCTATCTCCATAGGGGCTCCTCTACCTGGCTGCATACCGGTGGGAGTAAAATGGGAATGGTTACCCGGAGGAGGTCGTGGTGGGGGTGGATAATATTGTTGGCCATAAGGCCATGGAGGACGAGGAGGGAAATGTGGTTGGTAAGAAGAAGATGTGGGGCAAGTGGGGGGACCTCTTTTGATCGCGATTTGTTCAAAATTTCTACCAATTACTTAGTAGGCATTGCAGAGCTCGACATAGTCATCCAACACCTTCACCATTATTCTGGCACAGCACCTTGGCCTCAATGCCTCCCATTTCATCCAGCTTGCCTATTTGGCCTCCTGGCCACCTATCTTGGCTTGGCATGTTCCTGTCATTGACACACCAGTTCCTAACACCTTTATGACGTTCTGGAGTGCTGTGAAGGTGGCCTGGTATGGCCATTTCACTTTCCTGCTCATTTGGCTCATCTGGAGACCTCATAGGTGAGTTTTCTTCAACATTCTCAGACATGTTCTACTGCGTCCCACAGGTTCCTTGACCTGTTCCTAGCATCCTCATCATGTTTGGGTACTCCCAACATGACCATCTCACCTGTGGCATGCACAACATCACAGCTTGCAGCTGCTCTCCTCTCCCCCTTGAGCTTGATGCTCAGGGGCTCATTCTCTTGCACAGATGATTTAGATGGGCTGGTGAGTGGTGGTTGAGGTTCTGGGGATTCTCTAGGTATGTTGTCACTGTTTATTGGGGTACGCTGATTGTATTCATCAGCTCTCATCATTGATCACTCTCACACTTTCATCAACTTCTTCTCTTCCTCAATCAATGCATATTCTTGCATCCTGGCACTCTCCCCATCAACCTGCGCATCTCAGTGCTCATCTCTGACCTCCTTGTGGGCAACTGCATCTGTTGGAATTATTATTCCATATATGGTATTTACAACTTACATAAGCAATCATTACATATCACACCACAGTAGTTTACCTTTACTTTAGTGACTACTAAAATATTCTACAGGTAACTAGTACTTCTACTAATATTACAGTGACTACTAAAGTATTCTACAGCACCTGTGCTTCCATGCATGACACATTTCTTTCATTCAGCATTCTTTTTGCCTCCTAGGTCAATCTGCACATCTGTGTGGTCTCATAACTTGTCATGTGGCTGTTTGATAGGCCTCTTGGTGGACGTGACTCATCACTTATGCTCATCGCCACTGTACACCCTCTCAACATTCTCGACTCAGCTGTTTTGGCCCTTATCTTGCCCTCTTACCCTCTCATGCTCTCAGCATTGTTGGAGGGCTCTGTAGGCTCAGCTGGATGATGTGTATTGCTGTCTGTTGCGTCTGCAGGGTTTCTTGATGGTTTCGACTCTCTGGACCTGTCTCAGTCAGTGTCATCATTGTTGTTGTTGAGTGCTCCAGCATCGCCAGTTGTCATCTAACCATCTTGCTGTTACCTTAATGTATAGAACCTAGTTGTAGCACACACTCAAAGTGTAGTGTGAAGACACTGGAAGCTTAGGGGTCTCACTATGACTAATCATGAGACTAATCACTCGTGGATTGACCGGATTCTAGCAAGTAGATTGTGTAGAACTAGATGTAGAACTAATGTACAAAGGTGAAGTATTTATACTACTAGGACTCATGCACAGACCAGGCTAGCACGGACCATCTGGGTAAAGGGGAAGATGAGGCAGTATGGGAGAACTGCCTAGAAGAGGTTAATTATCCATATCAAGCAAGTCATCCATAAAAGTAGCATAGCCCATGGTAATCACCATATCAGTGTATGTCTCTTGCATCTGAGAAGGTGAATGCATGAGAGTGAAGTTGGAACAATAAAGTGGATAAAGAAAATCCATAACATTACCCCCTTCATATGGAAGAGACTCCAACTCTTCCTCAATGTTCTCCAGTTCCATTTGGGTCCATTCCTCAACCTCCTCAGTCCCTCCCTGACTAATCTCCCTTGTTGATCTTGTAGTTGGTGGGGTTGTGGTCCCAGTCAACCCACTCATTGTCACAGAAGTAACAGTTATTGGCAATGTGTCCAACCTCACTGCAGAGAGAACAGACTTGATGAGGGCATTGAGTCTGGATGTGTTCAAGGGTGGTGGAGTTACAGAAGAGGCAGATGTACTGAGGACAGTTGATCCAGAAGTGGTTGGTACTGTGGCACTTGTAACACCTGAGGCAGTGGTGGGGAGGAGCATGAGGCTGGGGAGTTGGGCCACTGGTGGATTGGCGACTGATAGCAGAGAGTGCTGGGAAGATGGGGCAAGTGAGGGTAAGGACAGCAAGGGGTCCTGGGGTGGGGATGTGGTGGGGAGAGTGGAAAGAGGTCATGTTTTCTTGTTGATTTATTGGACCCACTGGTGGGCCCAATGGGACAAGAACAGTGGTCCTGAGTCCAAGGCATTGCTGTTCCTCCTATGAGAGGCAAGTGCAACAGACTCTCCTAAGAGTGGGGAGTGTGGTTGTTGTCACTGGAGGGGCTGGCATTCCCTCAGTGCTGGTCCGAAAGGACTTGAGGGACTCAGATTGAGCCCTTGCAGGAGGTGTGGCCCTATTGGGGATGGTGCTGGAAGAGAGGGGTGGAACTGGAATGGGAGTAGGGGATGGGGAGGTTGACTGACTGTTAATGCCTGCATTGGTGGCTCCATGGTTGGAGGGGTGAGGAGCAGGAGCAGTGGGAATGTTGAGGAGGTCCTGAGAGAAGTAAATTTCTTGTTCCAGCTCCAACATGGAAAGAATGAGGGGGTGAAGGATGGAGGAGACAGAAAGAGGGGGGGAGCATGTTGACAGCCACACTGAACCCTTGCTTCCAAAGTACATCTAAAGTGAGGGCCCTCACCTCAGTGATGGCAGCATACATGGAGGGTTGGTTATCAGAGATCAGGCAGGTCATTATGCATCTCACCATGGCATATGACCTGTAGAGGTGAGTAAGGGAGATGAGGTTGTAGTTGAAGGTGAAGACCTGGTTCCTTTTGATGATGAGGATGGTAACAGGGTTCTCCAGGATGGAGGTGAAAAGGATGTGGTGGTGGGGGATTGAAAGATGATTGCAGCAGACAGGGGGGGGTCTGGGTAATGGCCATTGTGAAAGAATTTAGGAGGGGGATGAGGAGGGGAAGTCCTTGGGATGGCAAAGTTTATAAGCGTGAAGAAGTGGTTGCACATGTTTGAAACTTCCTTCTGGTTCCCACATATTTTCCCCTGTGGAGTATCCTTTCCAGGAAGTCAGGTACTATTGCTGTCCTCATGTGCCACGGTGTGAGAGGATTTTGTCCACTTTGTACTCTTCTTCTCCTCCAATTAGATCTGGGGGAGGGTCAGAATAGTTAGAACCATGTTCCAAAGTTTCCTGATAGGTTGATAGGAGGGAAGCATGAAACACATCATGTATTCTCCAAGTTTTTGGGAGGTGGAGATGGAACACCATTGGGGAGATGACCTGGGCAATTTTAAATGGTCCTTCTCATCTAGGGGTGAGTTTCCTAGAAGGGTAGTGAAGATGGAGATTTTTGCCTTCTAGCCACACCTTATCTCCTACCTTCCATGGGCAGAACTTGGAGGAGATCTCTGTTCCTTCATGCTTCTTTGTGCCTTTTCATGCACAGCAACAGCTTCTGATCAGGCCTCTCTGAGTATTTCCAATCATTATTCTAGGGCATGGAGGAATGTTTTACCAATTGGAGGATAAGTGTTGGGTTCATATCCCATCATGAGGGAGAAGGGGAACTTGTTAGTGACAGAGTGGATGGCCACATTATGGAAGAATTCAGCCATAGGGAGGAGCTCTGCTCATTTTTCAGGGTATCTGTCACAGAAGGTGTGGGGGTAGGTCTCCAGTTCTTGGTTGACCCACTTGGTTTCACCATTGGTCTGAGGGTGGTAGGCAGTGGAGAGGGCCAAATCATACTTAAGGCACCAAACAGGGCAGAAATTGCTGGAATTGCAAGCTGTGCACCATCCTGCAGTCTTTGGGCTACAAGCAGACCTATTCCAATGCAGCTGTCTACATCTATACAAAAGGTGATGTCCAGATCATGCTACCCATCTTTGTCAACAACATGACCTTCACATCACACTCCAAGCATGCCATCAAGCAGGCCATCACAGATCTGAGCAGTCACTTGTGCAATCTGGGGCCAACCACAGAGATTCTTGGCATTAAGATCAATCGAGATCATTCCACACACTCCCTCACCATCTCCCAGCATCAGTACTGCCTCGACATGCTTGCTCGCTTTGCCATGGTGGACTGCAAGCCTGTCAGCACCCCCATAGAGCAGGGATTGTCCTTGTCACATGATCAGAGCCCCAAGATGGCTGAGGATCGCAATTTCATGCACTCTGTCAATTATGGTGGTGCTATTGGCTCTCTCCAGTATCTCTCCTGTGCTTCTCGCCCTGATATCACCTTCACAGTTGACCAGCTCACCTCCTTCACCTTAGATCCTAGTGTTGCCCATTGGAATGCTGTCAAGCACCTGTTTCACTACATCAAGGGCACCCTTGACCATGGCATCACCTATTCACCTGATCCATTGACGTCTGAGCTCTTTACAGTCTATTCTGATGCTAGCCATGGTGGATGCAAGGATTCAGGTCATTCCACTGGTGCATTTGTGGTCAAGATTGGTACTAGTGTTGTATCCTGGATGTCAAAGTGCCAGCCCATCATTGCCTTGTCCACTACTGAAGCAGAGTACATTGCTGCTTGTGAAGCAGGCAAGGAGATTGTCTGGATGCACAAACTGCTCCAGGAGCTTGGTTTCAAGCTTTCTGGCCCATCTACACTGCACATGGACAATCAGTCAGCCATCCAAGTTGTCAAACATCCAGAACACAATAGTCAGATGAAGCAACTGGACTTGAGGTGGTATTGGCTCAGAGATGTGGTTGATGAAGGCCATATTGCACCCACTTTTGTCCCAACTGCTGAGATGCCTGCTGATCTGCTCACCAAACCATTGGCTTGAGTTAAGGTGCAGCAGTTCCACCAGATGCTGGGCATTGCACTAATTGGGGAGAAGTAGAGTTGCACAATCAGGGGGGAGTGTTGGAATCATTGATTGTGCACTGCATTTTCATATGGCGCATTGTTGTTGTTGTTGTTATTTGTTTGTTGTTTACTCCTACAGTAGTTGGAGTCCACTGTCTTCACTTTCCTCCAGTTTCTGACAGTGGATTCCAGCTGTGAGATTCCAGCTGTTTAACATTGGATTCACACACAGCTATAAAAGTCTACACCCTTATGAAGCAGAAGCTCATTTTGAGTTAAGGAGGCTAGAAGCAGGAGCTTGCCCAACCTGTCATACTGGAACTCTGCTACTCATTATGAGACCAACGAGGATTACAACACCCCATGACACCCCTCACCACCCTTACCAACCCAAAGGCAACAAACAATGTCCGCAGACACCTGCATCACAGCACTTGAAGCACAGCTCATGGCTCTTATGCAGCAGCTGCAGACACTCACCACAAGCAGTGTACACTCAACCAACACTGAAGTAAAGGTCTCAAAGAAGATCAAAGTAGTTCCCAACCCAAAGCTTTACAATGGGAGCTATGACAAATTCAATGAATGGATAATTCATCTAAAGATATATATTGATGCCAATCTCAAGATGTTCAATACTGACAAGAAAAAGGCAATTGCCATGCTTTCCCAAATCAGGTCAAAAGAAGGCAAAAACAAAAACAGAGCTGGCATGTGTGCCCAGAACCAGCTTTCAAAATACATGAAAGGATCACTCCACATGTGGCCTGATGATGACAAGCTCATTACATTGCTCAAAGACAGGTTCAAGCCTGGGATGGATGCCAATATCACCATGGACCAATTGACCTGAATAAAACAGGGCCCAAGGGAGTGAACCGAGTCATTTCTGACTCAATGGGTTGCACAATTATTATGAATGGTCACAATGGAGTGGCAACATGGAAGTTCATCTCCTAGAAAAGAATATCCATAATGAAACAATTAAACACATTTTTGTCAATGGCCAAAGGAAAAAAGTATGTCACCCTGTACTTAATCAAGATCAAGAAGACTGGGAATCTTTTTGAATCTTTCGCTCTATGGAGCAATCAAGGATGAGTCTGGCAGAACCAGACACGACAAGGAAGCTCTTTAGGAGCATGTATTTATGGTGGCCATGGCGAACCCATGGACATAGACATGGTACATACCAGCAAAGGCAAATGCTTCAATTGCCAAGGATCTCACATGGTCAAAGATTGCCCCAAACACAAAAAGGAATGCAGGGAATGCAAGTTCCTTGGGGGAGGGCATAGCCACTGGTGCAGCAAGTATCACAACATATGTGCAAATACAAGTGATTCATCTGGCACAAATGAGGATGCAGGAAAGGGAGCTGGGACCAATGCAAGAATGAAGCAGGTCACAGCAATGGACTTTGATGCCACCAAGGCCTATTTTTTTTACAGATTTCTTGGCTAACAAGTCGGGAAAAGAGTAAAGTTACAGAATAAACCAGGTGTTCAGTCAACTAAGGACAATAAAAAATAAATAAATACAAAAAATAGTTTTTCTGTACTTTCCTCTTACATCGAATATAGTGAAGAAAAAGAAGAGCTCTTCAACATCCAAAATAGGACTTTATTTAATAATTCACATGACATTTCTTTACCTTTACAAAGCCAGACTGGGCCTCACAAAAGTGAGCTTGCTGCAGGGGAATGCAGGCTTAATTTGGTCAATAAAAATTTAAAAAAAAAATTTGAATGATGATATTTATGAAACCTTGAAACAGATCTGTCTCAGATCTGTTAAAACAAAATGAGAAATCAATCTTGAAATCAAGGTGGCATCCACCACAACCAAGTACAAAATACATGAAACCCACCCGCTCCTAGATAGTGGAGTTAATGGGATTTTCATTGACACCAAATGGGCAAAGGACAGCAAGATTTTGCTTATGAAACTCACATGATCCATATTCATATTCAATGTGGATGGAACAAAGAACTCTGCTGGAGATATTACACATACCGTGGAGATAATCATCAACTATCAAGGACATCATGAGAAATTAGTAGCAGAAGTCACAGACCTGGGAAAGAACCCAGTAATTTTAGAATACACATGGCTATCAAAGCACAACCCAGAGATTGACTGGCAAATAGGATCAGTACAACTCACATGGTGCCTGTGGACATGCTACCTCTTATCCAACAGACCTGTATTCATCAGAACCCTAGAAGAAAGGGAAATGAACAACGTGCCATATATTTATTGTCAACTAAAGAAGGTAACAACTGAGCAGCAGCAGAGTGCACCAGTTACTGAGAAGACCATGGAACAAATGGTACCCAAGGAGTTTCACAAATTCCTAGGCATATTCTCGAAGAAGCACTCTGAACGCATGCCTGAGAGAAAACCTTGGGATCATGCTATAGACATAAAGCCAGGATTTAAGTCTAAAAAGGAAAAGCTTTACCCAATGTCTGTTGAGGAACAAAAGGAAGTTTCTAACTTTGCAGATGAACAATTATGAAAAGGCTACATCTGACCTTCCAAATTACCAGTCTTTTATATTTCCAAGAAAGATGGAAAGAAATGCATGGTACAAGATTACCGATACCTAAATAAATGGATGGTAAAAAAACAATTACCCACTGCCTCTGATCTCCCAATTGGTTGACTGATTGAGGGGTGCAAAATTGTTTACAAAAAGGGACTTACAATGGGGTTACAATAACATATGCATCAAAGAAGACAACAAATGGAAAGGAGCATTTGTTTGTCATAGGGGAAGTTATGAACCATTGGTTATGTACTTTGGTCAAACCAATTCCTTGGCCATGTTCCAGGCCATGATGAATGATATCTTGCACAATATGCAATCCATTGTCATTATCTATATTGATGACATCCTTGTGTTCACTAAAAATGAGAACCAAGAGGAACATGACACCATCATACTTCTAAAAAGATTACAAGAAAATGATCTATTTATAAAACCAGAAAAATGCACATTTCATACCAAAAAGATTGATTTCTTAGGCATGATTGTCTCAGAGAAAGGAATTGAAATGGAACCCAGCAAAGTAGAAGCCATCCAAAAATGGCCAATTTCCAACAACATCAAAGGAGTATGAAGTTTCCTCAGACTTGTCAATTTTTATCGGCAATTTATTAAAGACTTTTCTATTGTGGCTAGACCACTAAATGACCTCACCAAAAAGGACCACACATGGCAATGGTCAGAAAAAGAACAAAATATGTTTGACACACTAGAAGAAGCTTTCATTATGGCTCCTGTCCTCACCTACCTGGATAATGATTGTAATTTCCAGTTAGAATGCAACACCTCAGACTTTGCAACAGGAGCAGTTCTATCTATAGAAAAAGAAGGAAAATGGCATCCAGTAGCATTCTCATCACATTCTATGACACCAGAACAAAGGAACTATCCAATTGCTGACAAAGAAATGTTAGCTATTATTCATGCACTCAAACAATTGCATCATCACCTAGAAGGTGCTGAGAAATCATTTGAGATCTGGACAGATCATGCAAACATCCAGGATTTCATGAAATCTCAAGATCTCAACCACAGACAAGTAAGTGAGATGGGTGCAATATTTATCAAGATTCAACTATGAATTTATTAGGAAGCCAGGTACTTCCATGGCAAAAGCAGATGCTCTCTCTAGAAGAGAAGACCATACTATGGGAGTAGACCAAGACAACAAAGGAGTTATGGTCATACCCACGAAACATGTGCAAGCCAACAAAGTAACTTATATCCATGGAGAAGAACAAAAGATGTTAAGACTACACAAGCAACATGATGTGAGTCTTCTCTTTCAGGATTTGAAATTGATGATGAAGGGTTCTCTAAATTAAATGGAAAAATATACATATGTGCCTGGGGAAAGTAATCTCCACCAGGATATTATTGAACTTTATCATGATTCCATGTTAGTCAGACATGGTGGTGTAGAGAAGACTCTAGAGTTAGTCTCATGCTACTATACATGGGAAGGCATACAAAAACAAATAATGGACTATTGTTCCTGATGTGAAAGATGTGCTCAGATGAAACTGACCACAAGGCCTCTGGCAGGCAAATTATATCCTAATCCTATTCCTGAGGGTCCCTAGCAGGACATCTCAGCAGACTTTATTACAGACTTACCCACATCCAATGGCTACAACAGCATTCTCATGGTTGTGGACAGATTTAGTAAAGAAGCAGTATTTATTCCCATGGTTAAAACCATTACCAGCCTGGGAACCACTAAGTTATAATGAGACAACATTTGGAAAATGCATGGCCTCCCATGATCCATAAACTCTAATCACGGCCTGCAATTTTCAGCACAAGTAATGAAGGATCTCAGCAAAATGCTCCAGATTGACTTACACATGTCAATGGCATTCCACCCACAAACAGATGGACAAACTGAGTGTGTAAACCAAGACCTTCAACAATATCTATATCTCTATACCATGGAAAAGCAAAAGGAATGGTCTGAATGGCTACCCCTAGTGCAATTCCAATACAACAACAAGGCCCACTCTGCTACAGGCAAATCCCCATTCCAAGTCACACATCCATATTCACCAAGCATGGAAATTGAACCTAAAGAAAACATGAAAGCACCTGCCACAATGGCATTTGCCAAGGATTTCACACAAACTTTAGCTGATGTGAAAACCTCTCTCTCTAAAGCACAGGACGCAATGAAGGCACAAGCCAACAAACACAGATCAAAAGCACCTGTTTACAAAAAGGACTCACAAGTGTGGTTATCTACCAAACACTTGAACTTAAAGGAAACCCACCAGTCATGTAAATTAACAGAAAGATGGCTAGGACCTTATAAGGTTCTTGAAATGGTAGGAGAAAACACCATAAGGCTAAAACTCCCACACTACATGAAAATTCACCCTGTGGTAAATGTATCAGGGGTCAAACCATACAAGGAAAGACTTCCTAATCAGAAACTCTATAAACCTGGACTGGTATTAGTTATGGATGAAGGAGATAAAGAATTTGAAGTTGATTACATCATGGCATCTTGACTAAAGGGTTGAAAATTAGAGTTCTTAGTTCACTGGAAAGGATACCAGGAAGAAGACCGAATGTGGGAAATAGAAGGCAACCTTTCCCATGCCAAAGAAGCAATTGGTGACTTCTATAAAAAGAACCCACAAGCTCCACAACGATTGAGAATGATGCAAATGGCATTTACCTCATTATTTAACCCTTATGAAAATTACATGAAACCTCCACCAATCTGGTCTCACCTGGAATGTGAACCATAGAGGGGATAGTGTTATGAACCCCTTTTTCTCATCCCTTTTCTTTTCTAGTCATGTGACTGTGTGAACTAGGTCTAGACCTATAACATGTGTCAACCTCATGTATTTACTCTCCATCAGTCTAGAACATCTAGCACTGCCTCTATTAATCTACATCTACTTTACTCATCATAGTTTACTAATACTCACACAATATATCATTACATAGCCTCATGTGCATGGACCAGCATCATAATAGATACAAACACATAGCCAGTATTTATACCTTGAATCTATCACCCCAAGAACTCTAGTCAAGTTCTTGTTGGGATTCCCTTTGAACTTCTTCTCATCTCTACAGTTAGTTTGAGTGATTGTGTGGCCCAAGTTATTATTTGATTTGAGGTCACCAACAGTTGTGGCACTCTCCATTCCACTATCTACACTCTTGATATCTGCAAAGCAGGCTTGGTGTTATGATATGCAATATTTTCAAACTTTTTAACTTAGTGCATTCGTGCACATACTTTACATCTTTCTGTCATATCCCGGAAATTCTCTAAGTCCAACCACCGGTCTTCCGGACCAACTCTGATTCCTGTACATACGAACTCCGGTACGTTCTCATTCGAGACACAACCCCTGACCCCCGGATCTTGTCCATACTTACGATCTTACTTACATACATCTTCTGTTACATTCATTTCTCCGTATTAGTATTAGCCCCGCCGAATATTCTCCTCCGTACCTGTGTTCCGCTTAGGAACACAGCTCCGGCTCTATCTTACCTCCGACTCCTTACTTACAAA
>JBBPQN010000077.1:0-31518 GCA_038092575.1 Boletus subluridellus | reverse complement strand
AGGGCTTTGGTCACTTGGACAGCATTTTCAGCTTTGCCAGAGGTGATAAGATGTTGGGCATGTCAAATGTTGGTAGGGGAAAGCTTGGAAGGACGACCCCCAACAGCTTTGGGAAGGGCAGAACTCTTTGGAGCGAAGTTTGGATATAGCGGAAGGGCTAATACCAGTTTGCTTGGCAATAGCTTCACCAGAGCAGCCAGCATCAAGCAATGAAAGGATAGAGCTTTGTTGAGCAAGAGAGAGGGATCTGACCATGATGGTGGTTGAGCATCAAGAAGTGTGTGAACTTTTTTAAACTCAGACATACTATTTACATGTATATCTTTGTTTGTACTAACAACAATGGCAAATATTCAATGATTTGACTAAGATCCTAGTCATCAATTCAAAAGTGAAAAAACCCTTTCCATGGTATTGCTGTTTTTAATTGATCATATCTCTCTGGCATGTGGACCAAATCACATGACCTAGGGGGCAATATTGTAGCCGAGAGTATGTACTATTTATAAATCCACCAAAGCTAAGCATAATTTCCACGCTGTTTGGTGGTGCGCTCTGCACACCACATTCTGGGTTAGTATGGAAAGGGTTTTTGGAGTCACTGTAGACAGGTGTTCACCAACTGATACATTTTACTCTTTCTCCTGTCATACAATACTCTGTTGTCCATCATCATCATCTTCACACATTGTTGATATGTCTATGAACATGGCTTCATGACTTCAGGAGTGGATGTGGGCCCACCTGCTGGAACATGCACATCAGAAAGACATCATCAGTGAGTGATATACTTTTCTCATCATGGACATGTGTCTGATACATATGAAGCTATTTCTTCTGCATGCATAGAATGCATGGCAATGGATATAGAGGGGACTGTGGAAGGTGAGGATGAGTATTTCAGCATGTCTGTGGATGGAAATGATGTACATGAGGGGGACGAAAAACACTGTCCTGGACACAAATCCTCGGTGAAGAGGTGGGGAGAAGCATGAACACAGTTGATGGGACTCAAGGCATTATATGCAGAACTGGAACAACAGCATGTGGAATTGCAAGCAGAGTGTGCTGTGTTGAATAAGGAGAAAGATATGATGAAGACATGATATGAATTGTTGAAAAGGAGATACAACGCGCTGATGACAAAGAGGGATGATGACAAAGGCAAAAGGGCATGGTCTGGAGATGGCAGGAAGGAAACATGACTGGGATGACTGTTGTGAATGATGTCATGAGTATTATATCAAAGCATCAGATGCTTCAATTCAAGTTTACTTGTCCGATATGAGTGATTTTGTTGATATGATGTGGACGTTGACCATTGACAGAATGTGTTTTCTTATCTGATGTTGTGCTGAATCTGCCAGATGCACGGAGATCATGTGAGTGATTCATATTATGATTTGTCCTCATGATAGTCGTTCTGATAGTGTGTATGTAGGATTTGTGCTATGTCTGTGCACAGTCTGTGTGGACACCAGTTCTGTGCAATGTGTGTTGTGACACAATGGATTGAGAGAATAAAGGTGAATGGTTGTCAGGCACTGTTCGAGTGTCCTGTGTGTCGACAAGGGTTGCCGGGGATTGTTGAGAAAGGCAGTTGCAGTCTGGAGAACATGCCATTTTAGGAGGATCAGAGAATCCAGAGGTTGATACAGGGAATCATCGAGGATGTGACTGAAGGGTTGAAAAGACATGAAGCTGAGGTGAGGGGATTTGCCAGGGATGAGGGGTGCGATCTTGTGGATGACTGGAATCTGATGATGGTGTATCGAGAGCAATGGGAGGGGTGAGTGTCATGTTCACAATGGCAAATTGTGGTTGAATGATCTAAACTCACATGATGGGTTAGTGTCAACAGACAGTTGATGGCATGATTTTCACAATTCTGGATTGAGCTTGAACCTATAGTACTGGAGCTGCATGCCCAATAGTATTTGAAGATATTGTCTGTGAGGGATCACAACAGTAATAATAGAATTTACATCTTGCACTCACTGTCTCCTCCAGGTGAGCAATGTGCCCCTTATTGGTCTAGAGGATGGGATGCTGTTTGTGCACAGAGCAGCAAAGGCAACTGACAGAATATTCACCAACCTGCCATCAGAGATATCATAGAGCTCTCATCTGACTGATATTTAGGCTAGCTTGATGTAGACACACTGTATTTATACTGCATTGATATTGGCGTACTATGAACGTGCAAATCCCTATATGGATGAATTTGTACATTGACCTTACCAATTCCTGGACCAAGTATGTATATATACGATTTCACATGAAGCAAATGTGCCCATTGACAGATATGTTGATTTGCATGTTTCTGTACATCCAATATCAAACCATAGGATTACATAGTCATGACATCGGTGCATGTCCATATATGCTGTGTGATGATTTGATATTGACCAATGATAATCCAGATATTGAATATTCTTTGCTGTTTTGCTTGAGTATCCATTGACCACTATGTCTTCATATCCCAGTCCATGCTGTCCACAATGCCATCAGGAACACACATGGTTTCCTGCCAAAAAGCCTTGCACAGTGAGTTCACAAGGTGGTATTGTAAGCATGTGCTGTATTTTCATAGCAGAGTGATAATCAAATATGATTACAGCAATGTAAAGTTTGATATGCACTCAACAGGAAGACACCTAAGACGACCTGATGTCAACATTGCGAAAAAGTCCACATTCTTTGTGAAATGATGCAGCTCAGATACAAGGACAGTCCTTTCCAATCCAGGAAGAGGAAAAGGGTTTTGTGTAAGGTTGAATCTACTGATGAGGAAGATGTTGAATCAGAGGAGATGGACAACCTTGATCCTACAGAACCAGATGTGATAATGAATATCAAGGATGTTATTGTACCTGATGAGCCTCAGGCAGGACCTAGCGGTGTGATCAGAAGTGATTTGGAGCAGGTGAGCTATGATATGATTTATCAGGTCATTTGATATAATGGATATAAGAACAGAAATAAATTGAGGGACAATCCGTCAACCACTAATCACCTCATATCACACAACCCCATCCCTGATGCTTGTGATCCACACCATCCATTGTCTCCTTCCACATCTGCAAGAGACAAGATACTCATGTCTGGTGTCAACATTGATCGATGCACTATTCCATCATCATCAGCTCCCAACCCTGTCCAATCCCAAACTGTGACTCTGAAACCCATTGAGGTGTTACATAGCTCCAGTCCCTCCATCATTATCATCTTCCGTGAACATTTCTGATTACCAAAACCAAGTGCCTGTGTCATCATCCTCTGATAGTGCTAATAACACAAACAAATTGCTGAGAGATATTTTACAGATGCAGCGATTCTATTTAGCATGTATTTTGCATAGTTTGTATTGTCTAGAGGAAACACTTGGTGAACAAGAATGGGGAAGGGATTGTTAGGATAAGAAGATCACATGTACAACATCCTCTGAACAGAATTATATATCATTCTGTATATGAATAAACATCATACAGTGTTATTGATTTGTATCCCATCTCATTTCAACAAATGCACAAATCATACACACAGGTCATTTGCACATTTCATGGTAAGCACACAGGACAATCATATTACAAGAATGGATCCACAAAATGCGCAAATGTGGGTGTGTATGAATTTGTGTGTTTCGATACATAGGTTCTCATGATATGTTCATGTTCAATGCATTCTACCATATAAAATAGACATACATTCGAATGTTTTGTACAATGGACAATGTGTCATTTTGCTATTAAACTCTATGTCTCTATTCTATATGACACTACATATGATGTGTTGTCTAAATATAGTTCAATCTAGATATGTGTGGCTGTGGATACATGATCACTTAAGTATATTGGCATTGTGCATGATGGCTGTGTCTGTCATATTAGTAATCAGCCACTGATGTGATGGCATCAGATCTGAGATTGTCTGTTGTGATCAGATCTATTACCAATATTCAGAAGTATTTGTGTTATTTGCTTGACACATATTTTCTAGTCACAACATGTTATCTGTAACCCATTGCCCACAACATTCACTGCATCCATGCCTCCAAGAGGAGAGAAATCTCCTGCCACTGCCTCGTCTGCCTCAATCAACAATGGTGGTACTGAAATGATGCCTACCATGGCTCAGTATTTTGAGCACAAGGTACAGACACAGGCTGCACTCATTGGATATGCTTGCACTGACATTCTCAATAGATAGATTATGTTTGGGCATTGGAATAGAAGGCCTGAGAATTTGTTGGAAGTAAAGAAATTAACAGATTCATTCCTACACAATGGCATATACTGCTATCTTGTCGCACACACAATTCCACTTGTCGTTTCCAAAGCACAGTTGGTGGATGGAGGCTGGATTTCTCTAAATTGCATAGACCTTGATTTCAAGAACCCTAGCACAATCCCTGTCTTGCACCTCACCAACGATCCAAAACCTACTGCTTACAGCACAATCAATATATCTGATGTGCCTCTGATCTCTGCTGCTGGCAGTCGTCACCGCACAGGAACATTAATTCAATATCACAAGACCCACTCCACTATGAGAACCCAGTACAGAAAGAAAGTGTCTGAATGAAAGTCTGCCGTTGATGTGGAGCTGGACAATGAAGAATACAAGCAAGCACTTGAGAGGGACACTTGAGTATTGAAAGTCATATCGAATGAAGTAAGTCTCAAGGGAGATTGGTTGGTCATGATTTACAATGAAGGTGAGTGGTCATTCATACTACATTAATGGTATACAAATTTATCTATGTGATAATACAGAGAAGGCGATGTCAAACCTCAGCATCATCACATATCATCTTGCAACTAACAAGAGGAAGCACACATACAACGAGAGCACCAAAGAGGGTCTTGTGCAGGCATTCTCCATTCACTTGGCTCAAGGGAAGGATTGGCGCACCATTGATCTCATAGATGACTTCCCGAAGACAACCAACAAGACTGGGGACGAACAGCATCAAATCATGCCCCTCAAGCAAGACTACTTCTGGCACCTGTGTTCAGAGATCATACCAGACACAAATCATTACATACACTCTCTGATATTCAAATTATCCAAGCTAATGAGTGAGATCCTCTCAGTTCACAGTGGTGTGAGTACAATTATATATGATCTGTATTTAACATCGATCTGACATTTTACCACTGAAGCTTCTTTGTCACATTACCATGCTTCTTGGAGAATGTCTCTGGTTATGTTTCAACAATGTTGTTTTCCCTACCTCTGACATCAACAACGTGAAGGCAAAACTCTGCAACAATCCCACCGATACTGCTGCATGCACTGTTCTCCATGACACTATGACCAAATTACATTCAGCCTCCACCCTCAAGAAGGATATCCCTGATGGTCTGAGGGAAAAACTTGACTCTGTGTTCAGAGACTACCTTCAATGTGAAGGTGTTGTGAGCTTCTTCAGCAACTCCGATAACCCACAATGGAAGGCCACCTATGACTCATATAAAGATGCTGTTGTTGATTTGATGGAACAGCATATGTCTGACCTTGCAGATGAAGGGAGTCTTGAGATGGCTTCACAAGAAGCAAGGGATGCATACAATACCTGTCACTTCAAAGCATGCTTCATCCTTGAATTCAAAGACATACCAGACCTTCCCAAAGCCATCCCTTTTATGTTTGCATCTGTTTGGGATGTACTATCCGATCATTTGAAACGAGTTCCAAAGGCACTAGTGGAGGTATATGTATCATGTTCCATTTGCACAAATCTCTCCACACCTATATTTGTGCATACACTGCCTGTGAATATGATGGCCACTTTGTGCAAATCAACATACATGTTGATTTGCACATCCAACATCATATTTACACCCAATGGTTTTAACCTGGTTCAAATGTGCAAATCATGATACACGTCAATTTGCACTACAAAGTCATGTGTGCACACAGTTTTAACTCTTGGTTTTCTATACAATATATGCACAAATTATATGCTTTGTCAATTTGTGCAATAATGTCCTGTATTTCTCTCGGCAATAATGTGCTAATTTATTTGTGTTAGATATCGTCTTGGTATAGTCCACTGGTGTACCACAAACTTATTTTTAACATGCAATGGCCCATTGGGTCAGAGACAGCTGAGATGTTCCACGCTCTCACTATACACCTGGATATTTTAATTGAATACATGGAGAGGGCTTATTGTGTGGTATGTTATTGTTGATATTTTTATTCACAAAATGATAATATAGATTGTTTTCTTTTATATCACAGATCACTGTTATTTTGATTCAGATATTCCCTGCACTGTTGCATATGGAACATCAGCTGACAGAGATGCTGCCCCCACCTTGCTTTCCTAGTGCATCTGCACTTAAGGAATTTTATGAAGAAAAAGACACCAAAGGAACTGACAAAGGTAAATCAAAGACTGGCAAGCAGCCAGAGAAGGCCTCTGTGGACAATCAGCTCATCAATAACATGAGCAGTGTAGAAGCTGGTACAAGTAGCAAAATAGCTGCATCTAAGTTATCAGTCAGTGTGATTGTGGATGACCATACGATCAGGGAGCTTTGTGAGGAATTGTCTTTCATCAATGGACAAGTAAAGGATATTATGAAGTTGTAGGGTCAAGGATCATCGAAGAAGGATTGGCTTGTTCCATGGTGTTGCTCAAGGGACATCATCCAAAACAGGATGAGACCCATTCACATCATCAATTTACTCAATTTTCATATGTAGGAGTGGGCTAATATTAACCCCAAGAGCACATCCCATCTCCACAAGGATGTGATCTCTGCTGTGATTACAGAATACTGTGCAATTGCTTTGTATTGTGAGCTGTTTTTGGACAACACTTATAGCAGTTTCACATACATCCATACAGTGTTGGAGAGAGCAGTGTTGATGTACCTCAAAGAAGGAAAGAAGCAACCATGTCACCCAAGTGAGAATTTACTGTTTCCAGACAGTCATTGTGTTTCATCACACACGCTTTCTTAGCCAGACAAAATCATGTTCAACTTGCATTTGGCCATCACTCAATTTGACTTCTCAGAGCACCAGGACCACATCATGTGGACACACATCATGAAACAGCAGACTACAATTGTCCAGCACATCGTCACCGCCATACAAAAATGCAGGCTTATGTGGAAGGCACCACATGCCAACAAGAAGAAAGCCCATCTGCTTTAGCAAGAGGTGGAAGATGCTCTTCAAAACCTCATTAACGTATGTATTTATAATTTATTGTATCATCTATCTTATAGCACTTCATCCAGAAATTGGTTGCTGATGCTTATGCCATTCACAAACCTAATCTCCCCTGATCTGACACATTCCACAACAGTGGTATTCCTGAAGATCAAAAGCTTCCCGTATCTGTTGCCAGCCCTACATCTCCAGAAGTGGTCAAATCATCCAAGGTCAAAACTTCCAAGATTGATTATTTATTCACTTGGGAACAGGAGAAGGAAACCTGTGACCAGCAAAACATGCTCTGGATTGAGCATCACAGCAAGGCAGTAAATCGTACATTCCATGTCTCATTATTTAATGATCTGACATGCAGTGTGCTTTTCTCTACTCAAGCATCAAAGCATTCAAACAATGATACATATATCTTCATCTGCTCAAGCTGTGTCATCCCCCGCTGCTGCTGCTGCCACCCCACCTGTCACAATGCCCATCACCCCTTTTGCTGTCCTTCCTGCTGTGAATGATGATGTAGATATGCTACTCACCCCTCCAAGTCCCCTGACTCAATTGCCAAGCCAATACATGAGTCAAGAAACTATCGATCCAGGTGTGTAATATTGGTTATTCAATTTGTGCAAATTGACCAACTCGTTGATTTGCGCAAAAATCATTCTTGATAGCACCCTCACTGCACACCACAGGGAACATTCAGGACATCAAGAGTATGTGCATGGTTGATTTCCTTGTTTCTTTTCTCATCTCTATAATCCTTTCTCACTAATAGTGCTTGTTCGTGGAGTTTCTAAGCTCAGCATGCCCAGGGACTTGAGTAGGTCAACATCTTGCAGTATGTGATATTGTTCATATCTCTATATCATTCACATTCATCCTCCTTTGCAGACATGACTCAGCGAAAATCAGCACATGCTCCATCTGAGCCACTAGCCAGACCCACCCCTTCAATCATCACTTGGAGCAAGGGGAAACAGAAACACATGGAGAGCACACCCTCCACAGTTGCTGATTCATCCACTTCCACTCCCAAGGTCACAAAGTGTCCCCAGTCGGGATCAATGTCATTGTTGAAAATGAAGAGCCATTGGTACACATTAAATAACTCCTTGCATTTAACTGATTCATTCTCATTCAACCAATCATGTACCTCCATCCCACAACAAAAAATGCTCTTGCATTGACAAGTGAGCTCCATCTTTCTTACGTTCTCAGCTATGTCGCTCGACTGACTTGGCAGCAATCTGATCCAGAACTCCAACTTCAACATTGATATCCCAATGCAAGATCCATCCTCTCAAGAGCCCTCAGATCAGGACTTGGAAATGGACAATCCAGACAATGAATACGACCCCTCCCAAGGAGCTATCAACAACTCACGTTTTGGTTAGATGTTGCACTTCCTCCAGCCTATTGTCACATGTGGGGTTATTTGTGTCAGTTCATCATCGGTGGTGCACATTTTTTTGTCATTTCATCATCTTCTCATGCATCGTGTTTATTGGAGTCAACTCACTTCAATACATCTTTGTCCATTCTTGTTTTCCTCTTTTCCTCTTTCCTGCTTCCCCCCCTTTCTTCAATTCCATTACAAATCAATTGTATTTGCATTTTGTCTGCCTGTTGGCTCTATATAGAGACATGTAATCAATATGCATCTATGTTCCCTCTCTATCCTTGTGTTGAGATTCGCTGCCAATATTGACTAACAAATACGCCCTCTCATTCGAAACAATTCATTTCACATAATCCATCATCCATCAAATGAACTGGTGGATCAATTCAATCATAATGCAATGAGCTCAAGTCCGTGTGCACAAAATATCTCCATTGGTATCATTCAATTTAATTAACCCTTCAATATTGACCTGCCCTGCTCCCCTGAGTCTCTGATGGCTATATCTCCACATAAATTAGCCTCACCAACACTACACTGCACTCAAATATTTTTTCACTTTCAGAAACCTGTCCCATTTCCCTCAAACTATCCATCCCCCACAACAAATATATAATGGCTGCAATCTTCGAACATGTCCAGTGCAGTGGGTAAAATTAAATGTTAATTCTTATCATTGCCCCTGTTCACATCCATCTAGCAGCATTCACAGCAACACTGATCTACAAAACAATCCAGACAACCTCAATGCCCAACAGGACACCCCTTTTAATATCATCAAGGTCTCCAATCTGCACATCACCAATGATCCAGTACAGCAATCCAAAGTACTGACCACCATTCAGAGAGAAACATGTTCACAAAGACACCATACGAAACAATTTTATCTCATGCATCGTATGCCCATCCCCCTCTCTACACACAAGGCTAACTACATCAACAATAACACTTACTCCACCATTAATCTCCTCAAACATCACTCTGGTGTTATAATCGACGCTAACTACAAGATATCACAATACCTCCATGGACAATATCCTCATTTGCTTCAATGAAGACTTCTTGGACCACATTCTTTACTTTGGAAGCAGGATTGGCATCGACACAACTCTCCCACACAGCACTATCATCGCAGACCATGCTTGGTACATTGACATCACCTTCTGCAAAATGTTCAAACTCTGGCCAGACTCCAAAATATCCCTCCCCTTCTCAACCACTGGACACATGATGTATATCGGCACTCACAGCCAGGAAGAAATCTGGCTATCATTCATCCCCCACCCTCTTGTCGATCATCCAAACTCCCAACTCAATATGACCACCCTTCAGGCACCCTCTACATCTCTTACTTCCCCTCACACTTATATGGTGGTCATGTTTTTGCTCATTGTTTCTCCAGAATGCACTTCCATGACTATTGTGCAGACCATTACCCTGAGCCCCCGAGTTGCAAAAACATCTGATGAGTCACTGACATTCTGTGAGTATATTTCCAAATTCATATCGATAATATTATCTACTCATCACTCGCAAAGCAGGAGGATCGATGAGGTAAATTGTATCATGCAACTCACTCTACACAAGGCCAGATGACTCAATGACACCATGAGACAAGAATGGAACAATTGGGTCAGGGATGCTCCAGACTCCTGGAAAGACGATGCCTTCATCTTGGAGAATGTCCCAGTCACACTCACCATGCGCTATGGTCAAAATCAAAAGTTGGAACCAGACTGCGCCCCTGATCTTGGACATAAAACTGGAATCATGATAGAGATCTTGAGCACATCTGCCTCCTCCCTGTATCCATCACACATCACATATTGTATGTATTCGATCTCATGCTGATCACCCCTTTCCTTTCCCCTACTCACATTCAATGTTAGATTTTGTAAAATCAGCTGTTGGACAATGATTCCAGATCATGCCCTCATTGACAGACATCCCGTTCTCTACAATCTCCCTGTCACAGATCTGGACAAAGTGCAGATCAATATCCACACACACCCAAGACATGACATCCAACGTTAGATATAATCCATTTACAATGCAGAAGGATTCTGAATTCATCACCTCTACCCCCCCTAACTCAATCTTCTCCTCCAGAGCACTCATCAATCTCAGGAAAGTCAATGTCCTGTTCCCTGATTCAGATGACAGAACAGTCACCTATGACACTTACCCTCTTGCATTCACCAAAATCTATGGAAACATACAGGCAAAAAGAATGATTGCCCTCTTTGATTGGGTGATCCAAGAGGCCAATATCGTTCTCACACCCCCTGTCTATCCTGACGATGACGATGACCCAAACAAAGATTTCACAAGGGGCGCTCCTGTCCTTTATGGAACACATGGTCAGATCTACAACATTATATTGCATTGTGTCCATGATCACACATGCTTCCATCTAGTTCAGCTGGGATTGGTTACTTCCATCTTCACTGGCACCTTCACAGAATCTGAACCACATAAGTGTCGATTTCTCAATCAAAAAGCAGAATGCCAAAACGCTCTCCCACACAAAAGACACACATGTGCCCTCAACGGCACTGATCACCCATCGCAATGGAGCGTAAGTAACCCACCCATCCATGCCTCAGTCGACAACTCACTCTTTACAGCATGATATATGACCATTTAATTAAGCACATCTGCAAGTTCATGCAACACCCTCAAGTGACTGGCCCATTAATTGAGACCCTCCAGCCTTTTGTGAAGGAGGTAATAAAATGATCAATAATAAAATGTAGCGATATCTCACACCTAATCTCACAGGTGATTCCTAACATACTAAATTGGACAACATTTCTGATCACTTCCCTTATCAAGATGATGTGGGACGAGCATTGAACAAGACTGATCCTTGGAGGAGATATCGCCCCACACGATGTGGAATTAATGTCAATGCTCGAATGCACACTCAATTATACTCATACTGGTTCCAGTAGAGTCCTCATGTGCATGTTGATGGATAGATCCTTTCTGTCATTAGGTATCATCAATGATGGATTCCCAATGATCAACAAGGATTTCTTGGACTTCAATCAGATTATCAATCGGAAGGTTTCTGTTTTGACCAATTCTTGGCCCCTGAACAAGCACACCAAAGCTCCAATCATATGTGTCAACAAAGTGGGCATCAGAACTGCAATGATTGACCAGCAACATCAATGCATGACAGTAAAAGCAGTTGATTTATATCATAGGAAGTTTCTCAAAAAAAAAAATATATTGCACAATTGTACAATATTACATGGATGTTCATAATTGAAGGAACTTTCATCATTGTCTCTGTAAATGTCATGAACAAAATAGACTATTATAGCATAACAGATTAGATTGTTCATCAAACCACTCTTCTTCTATTGTCTTGACCTACAATAAGCATGTCAATGCAAATTCCCCTCATGCAATATAATACAAGGGCATGAATTAATTACATAATTATTATCTATATAAGCAATGCAAAGTAAGTGGCTATGCTTAATTACAACTTGAACTGCACCAACACCTTCCTCTTTTGGAAAAAACACCAAACAAGTACAAATAATATCTAATCAATTTGTAAGTGCCTAAACTTGACTTGACTGGTCAACTGTTAATGCTAATCAAGTTGTTTCAAAAAACCACTGCATATTAGATAACATTTATGCATCCATTCCAATCATGTTTCTATTAACTCTCTGATAAGCAAATACAACACTTGAGGCAGTCAATATATGATTGAAGTTGTATGGGATTGTGAAGAGTTGAGATCAACTTTATACAGTATCTTGACTCATACACCAGGCCATATATAAATGCATGGATCAACATGCAGAGAGTTCCAGGTATTGGATTGGAATCTTGTACAATATTACAATGGTTGCATTTGTGGACTGCAACTCACTATGGTTGGATGAATGGTATGAAGAGCATGAAAGATCACTTGAGGAGATAATTGATTGATTGCTGCAATTCCTTTTCCCTTTTTTCAGCTCCCATCTGCCAGAATCTATACCCCAGCCATGCTTCTTCCCACTCATAATGTCCCACCTTTACAAACTCTTCCATTATCCACTAAAAGTGTCATTTTGAACATTTTATGAGATTCTTTATTGTTGCAGAATTGATGTTTTTGTCATGTCATATGTGCTATTTACATCATTTTTGAGAATACTCATTATTATACCATGTGATTTATTGTATAGTAGTAATCTGTACCTTTTAATAATACATTGGTGCTATATATTGTTTATGTATATGATGTCAATGTGCATGATATAATATTATTTGATTGTAGCATCTATATTATCATTATACTGCTATATGTATATGAACAACCTTACAATGTTAGATGTTATACAGATAATATAACCCACAAAATATGGACAATGGACTGCAAAATACTACCAGGATCTTGGTTGAGTCCTAGCCAAATTGAAAAAATATACTAGAATTATTTAATATTAAAGTCACTCAAGAATACATTCAAAGAACATATTAATGAATAAATATATTATTCCAATGCAAGTGCAGCAGTGGTTCTCATGATATTGGAACATTTAAGTAAATATGAATCCATGTGATATAACAAAGTTTACAATGTCTGGGCAAATATAAAAGAACTATTAGCTAGACATCTTAAAAATGTGTTTTTATTTATTCTTGAATTAATTAATTTTTTTCTTTTAATTGTAATTTTAAAAATTTAAGAAGGATATTATTTATAAACTGACAAAGAGAAACCAAGGGATCATAATTATAATCATGATTGTAGATTATATTTTTTACAAAATAAACTACAATTTCTGACATTGTAATTATTTATATTATTTATATATATCTTCAAATACCAACCAGATACTAAGAAATCATAGCAATTAATTAAATTAGTTTTTGGACTTAGTGATCAATAAATAACATTTAAGTTAAATTAACAATAAAGTCAAAATATATACTCTATAGGCATTTGAATATAACCAACCTATACTTTCATTGCTATACAATTGTTTTATATTGCACACAATACAATATTTATTAATCAACTTGAATGAATATCATCAATAATTTTACAATCAATTTATTTACAGTTAATACATTAACTAAAGATGAATTATTAAATTTTACGAACAAATGATATATAATAAAATAATTTGCTGTATCTCAAATTTCACCCTACATACTCTATAAAAGCTGACTCCACCAGTGAAACTACCAAATAGCTATAATGTTTTAAATTTTATAAATAAAAAAATATTTATTTATTGCACTCCTTAAAATCATACATATTTATTCACATGAGAGTACAATTTTTAATAAATTTCAACTTTTATATATAAGTACATATAATGCAAAGAAATGCAATATAAAAGCCCAGTATTTAAATATTTACTAATATTTTCATCAATAAATAAAATATATTATATATATAAACATGAGATTGAGTTATACTATGTAAAATAACCAATATACTCTCAATGCATAATATATAATATAAATACAATACTATTATGCATTATAATAACTCAGACTGTATCATTCATGCAAGAAAACCACCATGTTCAAATATAAGTTAGCATACTGCCAAGACCACCATGTACTAGCCATCATAACACCTCTTTTCTCTGCTTACATTTGTTTCATCACCACTAGCAGGTCCACATATAGCCTTTGGATAGTAGATATGGTCAACTATAATATAATTCCAATCTATTTCAATCTCAATGTCATCAAACAAGGACAATTTGTATAAAGGCCAATATGTTTCAAAGTTATGGTGGTGTATCTTCCACGCTAGGCTGCAAAGACAAATAGATGTTGTAACCAATTATGTTATAATGCTAATTCTACATAGATACCATTGCCAAGACCAAACTCTTCACTTATTCAAAGGCAGACAAAGACAATGCATATGGCATGCCTTATCATGCCAAAGAAGACATGTGCAATCAGAAAGTAATGTTTTGAGGAGGTTCAGGCCCATCTTGTAGGATTATTTCACAGGTTGCTTGTTCATATGGTTATTGCCAAGGCCAAGTATGTACCATGAGAAGCTTCCTAAGATTCTTCATCAGATAGCCATTGGCAGTGGACAATTTGGGTAGAATTGAGTGAGATAGGAATGCGATGTTACAATGCAATACTGCCAATACAAAGCATAACAAGCACCATTTTGATAGTATATGCCAGAATAACATAGAGAGATTTATAGTAATTGTTTCTATTGAATCTGTGTACTTGTGATTTTGAAATCAATAAATTGCATACAAAAACCATATTAGGAAAGTTTATTATTGAATAAAATTCATTAATATTGTCACTATAGCTTGTACAAATGGAAAATTCTATAGAAAGCTTGCATATATTGAGATTTCTGTGTCTAAAATATCTGTTAATTTCATATTAAACTAAATAATTGTTATTACAAATAAAAATAATGTAGTTACAGCTTTAATATATATGAGGCACCAATAAATTGTATATCTAATAAAATTCAGCATTAAGTAATTTTAAAGGTGGTTTATATTATGATTGTTTGTAATTATTTAATAAATTGAAACACTCAAAATAAAATTAGTTTTCATTTCTGTTTTAATTATCAATAAATAAACTAATATATTTAGTCCATGCTATTAAATTATTATTATTATTATTTTCATACAATTTCAGTAAGATATATGATATATATATATAATTATCTATAATTATTGTTACTGTGTTATTTTTAATTAGACAGATATCAAAATTCAAAATTTCTACCCTTTTGTGTTATTTAGTTAAAATAACAAGTTAGATCATTCTATATTGCAAATTAGATATAAAAATAAAATCTGACATTGACTAGATGGTTTTTGACTGAAGAATTATGTAATAGTCACACACATATATATATAGAAGATGGTTACAACATCAGGACTTTCTGAACTAATTTCAACTTCTTATTGTTGAAATTATATGATATAATTACGTATCATTTCTTTGTTTAACACTCTTCATGTTTCATACAATAGTTTCTTACATGGGGACTCTGGACCCAGCTCTATCATGTGAGTCACATGATAGGTCCAGACCTATGGTGTCATGGATGACTGACCATTGACTAAGTCAGTCATGGCATATTACTATAACTATTGTGCCATACTCCATACTCTGATGACTCATTACATATGGTCACAGGGTATATCCTTTTCTATATTTTTGGTCTCCTACCAAACTTTACTTAGGAGATGTACATATACCTACTCATGTCGTTTGTACATCTCTAATGAACTAAAGTTCCTTCCTATCATTTGAGCTGAACCCCCTTCTGCTCTTCACTTTAAACCAGTCATCATCGAGCCAAACCTTGGCACACTCTGACTAGGATAACAACTGACCACTTGATTGTCACCTTCGCTCATACTGTGAGTATTCCCTCATTTACATTCCCATTGTTGCCCTCACTCTGCATTCATTGCATCAGACAGTCCTTTCCTTCCTGTCACCTTTGCGATACTTATCTCTTGCTTTCCCAACATGAAGTTAAACTAATGAAGAAATGATGGCAATAGACATAATTAATGTAGTAAAATCTAAATACCCAAAAGTCAACTAATCAACTGAACTCAATTCTCTTACAATTGCAATTCACTAGCAGAAATTTACCAACAGTACATTTACACTTTATAGACAGAGTTTTATTTACTCTACCTCCTATATTAATAACTAAATATCAATATTAACAAGGTATTTACAATTATAATTATCTTCCATGACCATTTTGAATTTTATACATCTTATATTGAAAATATCTTAAGAAAATAAATGTTATCCCATTAACAAAGAAACTATCTTATTAGAACACCCATACTCAAGTATTAATTATATATTGTATTTATTATATTTTAATTTTTGAAGTCATAAATATGTTTATGAATATTACAGAGTACTGTTAATATATAATTCAGCAATTCAATTATTATGTATTTTTAATTACATAATTAATTATAGATAATATAGTGTTGATAAGATGAAAAAAGTACTTTCAGTGCTTACTAGGGAAGTAATTGGATCACAGACCCTCTATAGCCTAAGAAAAAATATTAAAAAGTGTCGTATGCAAGTAAGCTATCTTGAGATAAACCTTCAGAAATAGTCCTGTCATCTGCTATCCTATGGCATAGTGCATACACAGAATTTGACACACTCAATAATAGATGCTGGCTGGACAGTACTGTTTGTGACTTCTATTTTGCATCCATCTGGCATAACAGCAATGGCAATGCATGTTGTCACTTTACCATGATTTTTTGACTTGACCTGACCTTCACATTGACGACATGGAGATTCAGGCTTATAGATATACTCATCATGTGCCTATAAGTGAACCATGTCCCATGATTCATGTGGTATTCCTTGTCCATGATTCAAAACCATTCCATTACTTTGCTGTGGTGTTCAACTATGCTCACCACACTGCCTATGTCTTTGGAAGGAAGATTAGTGACAACAATCCTGAATATGACCTAGACTGGAAAGCATGGAAAGGACCATAATATTGGTGGATTATAGCCAACCTTCATCATTGGAACTCAAATGCAGGAGATTCCAAGATGATCTTTGTAATCACCAGAGATTGGAGGCAAACTGGCTATGATTGTGGACCCATTGCTTGTGCAGTCATCAAACACTGCATGGAGGATGGCCTTGAGGAGACATGGAGCATGTTTTCAGAATCACTCATAGTCTATCCTTCAATTTCATGTGGTCATATGCTAAGGCTGAATATGCTTGGGGCAATTTGGCAACAGTGCATGATTAGCTTTTTGGACTACATGTATTTCATGGTTGAACAACCCCCTTGATGGGATTATCTTGAGCTAGAGAATCAAACAATACAACAGATGCAGTCTGGTGGTAATAGGAAGTGGGACAATCAACTGCTGCATTCCCTGACTCTGGCTAGCAACTGCTGTCAAGAATGCCAGGCTTTCATTGCAGAGTCTGTGAAGAGCCTTAATAGGAACCAGAAAGGCTTGGAGGACCAGGAGGATCAGGACCAGGACCAGGGCTATCAGCAAAAAGATCAGGAACCTCAACAGGATGGTCAGGACAGAGCCAAGGCCTTGCTCTAATCAAAGGTCACAAGATACTCAATGGCACACACTTGCATTGAGCACATTGCCCTGCCTTGGCCTGTGCCATAGGTGTTCATTCCAGGACTACCATCGACAATAAGGAGATAGCCTTGGAAGAAGAATACCACCATAACCAGAAACAGATGTCCAATGCAGCAAAAGCCTCATGCAAGCAAGTCAAGGATTGGCAATTGGAAACTCTTCAACATTTTCCCAGACTTTCACAACCAGTGTCCCTCAATGCCTATAAAGGACAGTGATTTCTTGAACATGATCATACCTTTGATGACTATGATGATGGTCCCACCTTGGAGATGCTCCAGCAACCTGAGATATACTCCATTCAGACATATTCCTTTCAACACATTGTTCAGGCCCCTGCTTGAATTATGTGACGAGATCATGGCTATCACATCCTCATTGAATCCTTTCAAATGTTTTATCTGGCTCCACCAATTCAAATCATGGACCACATCATGACCATAGGAAATGTGGATCATTTATGTCACACTCAGGGTGATAATGGCTTGGTGGATGGCCAGGTGAGCTTGCTAGCCCAAACAATGACCAGATTGAATTCATGTGGATGACTTGGATGGCTTTGGAGACCACAATCATGAATGCAACAGAGATGTTGTCATATGCAGGTGATTCTCCTGACATCAATCAACAATGCAAGCATGGTCACAATATGTTTGTGTGCAGTTGTCTTCCTGTCTTTGCTGAAGGAGAGAAGCATGTTCATGTTGGTTTTGAGCAAGACAAGATCAATATTTCTGCAAACAACATCGAGGTTTCAATTAACATAGACAGTATCATCTGGACTACCAGGAAGCTTGTATACAAGAACAGCATTGGGGTGTATTTGACTTCCATCTATGGTAGCAAGCCTGGAATCCTGAAGCACAATCATGTCTAATGTTGACATTCTTATTTCTCAGTCAGAAAAAGCCCAGCATGCTTTGGGACACCGGACTGAATGGCTACCAAAGAAGTTCCCACTCAATGTTATACCACATGCCATCATTGGACAGCTTGCCTCTTCCACTGGCCATTGCCTGTCAGTCTACATTTTCTTTCCTTGAATGATGCATCACAGTCCCTTTACAGGAAGACATATGGACATAATTCCAAAGGAAGTGCTGGATCCTTTCTGGAAGAAGATCTTCCTTCCTGCCATTGAGAAGCAAGCTGCCAATAAATGGATACCTTACATGTCACAGACCCCAGAAGAAGGAAGATACAAGCAAAGAGGCTCTTTATGAAGTCAGAAGCCACTGCCCCTCTCTAATTAAGCATTCTTTGACATCCAGAACATCATGAAAGAGCTCATTTTGAAAGAAGCAGATTGTGCCATGTATGGCTCTTTCTTCTTTGTTGTAGAGGGAAAGGGCATCAAGCTACTTACCAAAGATGGTCAAGGAGGAGAGTGTATATCCCCTGAGGCAGCCCTCAAGTGCAATCTCTCCTGCTTAAATTGGGACTACATGCTTGATCACAACAACAGAGAGCTCCTTGTTGATGTTGGGATCTCTTTTACACCCAAGTCCAAAGATCCAGTGGTTGGTCTGTGGAGACTGAATGCTCTGGAGGAATCCTATGCAGCTGCTGGCTTTGATATGGGAACTATCCACCATCACTCTACTCTCCACAGATATGGTGCACTGCAGGCAGAGATGCCTTAGGATTGTGCTCTTCAAACACATGTTGCCTTTAGAAACACATACAACCTCTATTATGAGGCAGTCCAGCCCAGCAACAACACACCCACCTTTGGCAAAGACAGTGATGCCTACAATCTGACTTCCACCTATGACAAGGAATGTTCAAGCACCATCAAGATCCTTTGCAAAGCAAAAGCCAAGATATATGGAGTTAGGAATGAATATCAGGTCAGTGGACAAACAGCACAAGTTTTGTTGAGGGAGATCATACCTCAGGTGAGACAAGCTTAAACCATTCTACCTGCTGTCATTCCTGCTGAGCATCCTTTTAGGCCAAGCGATATATGGCATCCAGACCAGTCCTTTGGCTCTCCTCTAATGTCTGGTTCAACTTCCTCTCTAGGAGGATTGAGGAAATACAAAGAACTCAGATTCAGCTCAAGAGGCTCAACCCTCCCAACCTTGGCATTCTCACAGGGATCCTGAACTACATGCTTTGATGCACTATTTCTACACTGATCATCTATGTCTTTCATGTCAGGAAGTCATTGGCCCTGATTGGATATCATGATGTTGTGGAAAAAGCCAACATGTTCTTCTTACAGGAGCTGGAATTGGACTTGCAGCCTTGCCTTGACAGCATTTCAGAGAGCAATGACTTTCAAGTTCTTGCTCTGATGGGTCTCAATGCAAAGGCCCAACATGACAGGGCTCTTGCCTCTTAACATCCCACCATCCTGGATGGCTTTGATCAGATGGCCATATTTCCAATTGGGCCCAATCCAATGTGGAGCCAGCTCAAGAAGGCCATTGCAGCAAACTCCATTTCCATGTTGAAGGAGTGGACCATGCCTAGCAGATTGCAGAATCAGTCAGTGATTGTGGCTTGTCTCTTTTGCAAGTTCACCACACAGATATGGTTGATGGTGGGAAACACTGCCTTGCAGGGAATTGAACCTGCTCTGACCTCCTTATCTGATGTGATGAAATGTTGGAGTGTCTCCAGCATTGATCAGACTCTTTCTCATACTACCTTTGAGGCCTGCAATACAGAACTGGAAACTGGAGATGGGATTGCTCATGATTGTCAAGGTCCACATTCCATATCTTTTGCAAGCTGCAAGGAGATATATGTACTTTCCTGCCAAGGAAGCGGTGCCCAATATGGGATCACAGTGGCTGCCGTTCTGGAATGATGTAGACTATATAATAGCATATCACAAACTCCTAGAGGAATATAGTGAAGCAGAGGAGGGGTTTTATTTGGATGAAGCTCTGAAAACCATTTTCACTCATTTTCACTGTCTTCCTGCAAGTCAAAAGGTGACACAGAAAAGCAAGGGATTCATATGGTGGATCAAGAATAACTCCTTTGTCTTCCATACCAACCCTAGGTTCTACAAGGTGGAGGGTCTGAGCAAGGAGAAAGCAAGCAGGCCTTGAGCAAAACAGGTCACTCATTGTCAACTGAAGTCTAGAAAGGTGATTGAAGAGGCTTTGTGGAGATCCAGTGGATTTTGTGGTCTGCCAGTGGCTGGCAAGAAGGTGGATACTAAGCAAAAAATGAGATGGGCATGACTCCAACAGCTTAGTACCATTTCCAAGAACAGTAGAAAACCTCCATAGCAAGCAAGGACAGCACCCAAGACCTTCAGACTTTCAGCACTCTGGGCTCTCACTCCTGAGGATGGAGATCAGGATGAGTTTGACCATTCATTGATGCAGCTGATTAGAATGCATGCACCTTGTCCTGAAAATGATGTTATGTCAAATGAAATAGAAGATGAAGAAGAAGAGGAGGAGGAGGAGGAAGGATAGAAAGAGAAGTAGAAGTATGGGAATGATAACCATGAATTGGTGATGCTGATTATGATGATATTTTTATGAGTTTGAAAGGCTATATAATATGGCTACCATAGTGAATGCTGCAAAAGGAGTGTATACTCAGGAGTAGCATGAAGATTTAGAGAGGTCCAAGGAAGTCAAGAAGATGTTGGTATTGTCTATGTGACAGAGTAGATCTAAGTTAGAAAGGTACATGAAAGAGAAAGATAAGTTTTATATACTGAGACCTAAGGAAAATTTGTAATTGAAAGGAAAGTGAAAAAGTAAGGTGGAAGAGAAGGCTGTGGAACAGTGAAGGGAAACCATGGATTGAGGGTTACCTAATGGGGCTTGGAGGGGCTAGATCCAAGTCAGAAGAGACTACTTGATTATTGAATGGATTGTCTGATGAAGGGGAAAGAGGAGGAAAAAAAGATACAGACAACTATTCAAAAGAGGGGATCATGGCTGTGCAACTCTTGGCACAGCAGGAAAGAAAAAGGAATTAGAAAAGAGAGAAATAAAGTGAAGGGCATACTTTAAATAAGCTGAAGTGCAAACCCCCTGATGAACCCCCTATTCAGATGGCTGTGGAAGTGCAGGCAGAAAAGAACAGAGGGAGCAAGAAAAAAGAAGAAAAAGAAAAGAATGAATTGTAACAATAACAATATCAGCTCTGTTCCTTTCTGTCTGCACTTGCACAGCCACCCAAATAGGGGGTTCATCAGGGGGTTCACATTTTGGCTTGTTTGAGTATTCCCTTTGCTTCATTTCTTATTTCTCTTCTTTGTACAACATGCTCCAGACCAGATGTTCCATTCTGACATTTACCTAGCTATCTAAGGCCCTGTTAGGCAAACACTCTACCCATGACATCCCCCTTTGCTGTTCTACAGCATTCTTTCTTTCCCCTTCCATGGGATGTATTAAACATTGTATGACCTTCTGTAAAGACCTGCCACAGTAGCTGTTTGCTACTGGAACCTCTGACCCCTGTGCTAGCTGTTTACTGGCAGGTCTATCACTGACCTTACCTTGATCTACAACCCTTGCCTACTGAGTCTATGGTTGTCCTTACCCCAGGCCAAACATAACAAGCTCATCTCCTACCCTCTTGACAAGGATTGATTTTCCTAGCCTCAACAATACTAGCTAATAAACACTAGCTAAAAATAGAAATGAGAGTATTGAAGATGATGGTAACAACTGCTAAGCATGAGAAAATCATTTGAGTGAACAGGACAACCTTCTCCTGCCTGCTCAATGCAAATGTGGCATAGCACATCACAGGACTTCTGTAATCATTCCAACATCCATCTTTGCATCCTCTAAATCCAATGGTGATTGGTGATGTTTGTGAGATTCCAAAAAGTATCAATCTTCCTTATTGGACAAAGATAGATTTTTCTGACCCCAAGAATGCTAGCTAGAAATAATGATGAGCCTGTTCCTACCTGTAATCTGACCCTCTGAAGATGATGGTAACATTTGCTAAAACCTATAAAATTGTTTTAGCCAACAGTACAACCTTCTTCCTATGTTATATCACAGCATTGTGGTCTTCTTCCCAGTGTTATTTGAGCTCTGAAAAGCATTTAAAACAATGTCTGACATCCTTGGTATTTTATTTCACAAGATGGTACCACCCCTCCTCCTGACCTCCCAGCAAAGATTGATTTATCCAGCCTCAGGAATGCTAGTTAAAAACAAGGATGAGCCTGTTCCTACCATTTTCCAACCTTCTGAACACAATGGTAACATTTGGTAAGCCCCATAAAATCATCTGAGTGAACTGTGCAAACTCCCTCCTCCTTATGTGATGCAAAAACATGACATGCTGTGCCCACAGCCCTTTCAGCATTTTACCCAGGTGGTTTGGAACCCTCTGAATCCATTGGTAATATTTCTGGAACTTCAAGAAATTGTTGTGGCATCAATCTGAGATTGATGCACCAAACCACCTTGTTTGATTTTTATCTTGAAAACTACATTACCAATTTCAATGACCAGGGAGTCAAAATGATCATGGAAAGGGGCTGTATTATATGGTATACTTTTCCTAGGAATCCAACATTTTCATTTGGAATCTTAATTTCAGGATGAATATATAAGTGCCTTCACACTTGAGCAAGTGCAAAAGCACTACTACTATTTCTACTGTACAACATGTTGTGAAGATGGTTGTGACAGCTTCATGTAGGGGTAGAGATAGTTAGCCTACTTAACAATACAAAGTTTTCCTGGATCTGCCAGTTCACCTCGATGTTCTGGCCCATCAGTCTATGGAAAAAGTAACCAAAGGCTGTGATGCTACTCAAGTACAGTTTCTACAGGAAGGATGCAATGGAAGGGTCAGCAAAGGCATGATATCAGGTGCATTTTACACATACATCATGGGTCAATGTGGCCCTCCACTGAGCAATGACATCAGGGCAAGTCTGGTTCAATCTTATAAATGCAGCCAGCCCATCTATGATCTAGGGGTGGGCAACAAATTATATTAAGTGACCTTGATCTTCTATCATGTATATCTGACCTATGGGCTATACATACCATGGAATGCAGCACTGTTGCATCTTTCTCACAAAGTGAATGTGCTTTGCTGATCCAGGAGCTAAATGCCACAAGGTGGGAATCGACAGAACCCTCCTGTGATATGTTAGAGCCAGTGGCAGTCTTTGGGTTGGTAGCATAGACAGGGAGGACAGGAGGGTTACTACTTTATCCTTGTGGATGGTACTAGCCTCAGTAATGCTACTGACAGTGGGCAGGCTTCTGCCTCCTCTGACCCTCTTGAGAGTGATGGCATATGGCTTCTTTCGTGGGCTCATAGTGAGTACTATGTTTCACAGTGCATGCTTGGCACCTTTGTCTGGATTGCGCTCTTCCTCAACAAGCAACTGTGTTGCTGTTTGTGTCTTGATTTTGATAGGACACTTGGCTTTATGGGCTGTTCTGTTAGGTATGAGTCTAGGCATGACATCAGGGTCTGTCTGCACACAATGTTGTCTTGAAATGTGTGTGCCTCCTGTGTGTACATTCAAAGCAAATGACATTGCCCAGATGAACAAGATCCACCTGTTAAATCTACATTTGGGAGGTTTGATCTCTTGCGTAATTGTATGTGCACATGTGTGACCACAGGCATTACAGTCCTTGAACCCCTGGGTTGACCCCTCCTGTGGGCCACTGGCAACTCCTCTGATGTTGGTCTGACCTCCTTAGAAGATATGGCATCTCCTTTGCTTCAATCCTCTATGCTGCTGGGAGAAGGTGCACCACCTTCTGAGTCATATTCATCTTCACACACTACAACCATGAAAACACCCATTAATTTCCATGAGATCTATGACTACATTTACACCACACTGACCAAAATTGTTTGAATCCAAAAGACCATCTGAGTGTGTTGTGAGATCAAAGGGGTCAACAGAAGCATGAGCTTGGGATATGTGAGGAAAAGGCATTGGACTTGATGATTCACCTAAATTGTTGATCAGCCAGCTGATTCATAGTCATAGGTGATGGATCTATGGAGTGTTAGCAATGCCACCTCCTGCACACTTGAGGCACCCTGGCTGGCAGGTGGGGCAGAAGGGCCAGGACTATCTATTCTAATTATTGGTTGGATGAATAACAAATAGGTAATAGAAAGCTTACTTCCCATGCTCACATCAGTACCTTCAGTGTCTTCATGGAATAACTCATTGACATCCAATCCCACTGTCACTATTACCACTTCCATCCCAACTATGGTATCAGGTTCATTTCCCTGCCTGCTTTCCCTTGTCCTTTCGCTTTGTCTTCTTGATTCTCCTGTCCTTTGCACCCAGACCTACCTCCTCACTTTTATTCTTCTACTTCTACTTCTTCTTTATCTGCTCCTCCTCCCTCTGTTGCTGCGTTTGCCAGTCTTTCTTCTTCTCCTTCTTCTCCATCCTCCTCCTAATATTCATCCCCAACTCTGTCTCCTTTCCCATCTCCAGCACCTTCCCCTTTTCTTTCCCACTCCTCTTCCTCTCCACATCCACCTTCACTCCTCTCTTCTAATATTCTTTCCTAGACTATAGAGGGTGTTACATTTTCTTCTCATTTCCCTTTCTGTTTCCTTCACTCCTATTCCCTTTATATCATCACAGCTCTTCACGCTTCCCATTGGCCACTGGATTGTTCTAGCCCCATTCAGCCCCCCATATTTCCAATATTCCATCCCTGCATTGCAGGTTTCCACCTGATTCCCCAACTTTCCATGAGAACCCTTCTTCATTATGCTATCGAGTTCTCGTGTTGTATTCTAACATATTCCGGATTGTTCTCCCACTTTCTATCCACTTACTCATCGCTGAGGCTAGTTAGCATATAAACCCATGTGTCATCATATACAGATTCCCCCAATCTTAGTCTGCTTTGACCACCTTGACTACTAGCTCTACACGTGTGGAGTTAGCCCTTGAACCTTTGAACCTTTGCCTTGACCTCTCAAGCCCTCCTCGAATGAGTCCTTGTACTACTCTTGAGTGTACACTGCTTCTAGTCGGACATTAACTATGTCCTTCGAAGAAGCTTTGTTTAAACATCTTCGTGACGATCCTTGAAACACATCAATTGTTGACCTTCGGATCTTGCCAATCCTTGTCGACTTCTTTGAACCTTCATCCCACTGAAGCCTACGCTTGACCCAGGTAGGGGCAAGTATAACAAAAGACTAAGATTGATCTAATCAGCGCTACCATTGTCATAGTCACCCATCATTTCCCACCAAAGACCCTCAGTGAACCCCAGCTGGGCTACACCACACCAGCCTCCCCCTGCCCCCCCTTCCAAGTCATCTTCAACTGCAGAATCCTCTGAAGAAGAGTATGATTCTGATGTATCCATCCACTCTAATCAGGAAGACCCTGGTCTATCTCACGAACTCTCTTGAGCACTAACTTTACCTCGAGCTCCTACTCTCCCATCTCCACCCACCATCACCACATCACCCATCTTCCCTCATCCCCCTCCCCAACCCAACCAACCAGGAGTAATATCCTTCCCTTCCAATGTCCTTCCACTGTTCCCACCACCACCCACTCCCCCCATGTCAAACAAATCCATTAAACTCTGCCTCAGAGCCCCTGAACCCTATGACAGCTCATATGAATCAGCCACTAGCTGGTTGGACACCATCAGGATCTACCTCTTGGTCAATGAGGATGTCTACAACTCTCATGCCAAGAAGGTTGCCTTTGCTCTCTCTCATATGACCAAAGGAGCTGCTGCCACTTGGGCTTCCACCTATTGTCTTTCGGCCCTCGCTGGCCCTACCCCCTCTCTAGGAACATTTGACAACTTCGTCGACAAGTTCAAGAAGGCCTTCGAGCATGATGACATGATCAATAATGCCATCGCCTGGCTGTCCACCGTCCATGTCACCAAAGAGAAGAACAAACCCACCTACACCCTCACCTTGAACCGCTACATTGCTGAGTTCAAGAACAAGGCCTTGCAGGCCCAGATTTCCACTGATAGTGTCCTCATCAGATACTTCTCCACTGCCCTCCCCAACTATCTGATGCAGAAGGTGATGGGAATGGACAACGTTCCCTCCAAGATCAATGAATGGTACAAGAAGACCATCCTATTCCAGACATCTCTTGACAGGGCCAATGAGATTGCCAAATGACACCATCAGCCATTCTGCCAGCCATACATCACCCCCACTACCCAGAAAGCTAAGGACCCTAATGCCATGGATGTTGATGTCATCCGCATAGGAAAGCTCACCCCCAAAGAGAGAAAGCAATGTATCGAGAAAGGGCTTTGCTTCAGATGCTGCAGAGGTGGCCACCTCTCCACGCAATGCCCTACCTTCCCCTCCATCCCAAAATCCACTCAGAAAGTCAAAGCCATAGCAGAAGAGGAAGTACCTCGCTTGGAAGAGGTAGAAGATGACGATGAACAGACGGTCACCACCATTTCCTTTAGCTTGGGTTTTTAAACAGTGGAACTTCCTTGATGCAAAGTCTCCCCTCAGCTATGTGTGCCAATGTATTAGTACAAGCTTCCCCATCAATGACCATCCTGATCGAACTCATTGTACCTTCGCACACTTTGAAAGCCATCAAAACCTCCGCCTTGATTGACAGTGGAGCCACTGTCTCCTGCATCGATTGGGACTTTGTCCACAAGCACAAATTCCCCATCACCCGACTTACCACCCCCCTGATCGCCCGCAATGCCGATAACTCAGTAAACAAGAAGGGGATCATCAGATTCTCTACCACCCTTTATGTCAACGTTGAAGGAGTAGCAATGAAAGTCCTGTTCCATGTCATGAACCTTGGAAAGGACAATGTCATCCTAGGACTCCCTTGGCTGAAAGATGCCAATCCTGTGATCCAATGGAAGGAGAAAACTCTCTCCCTCAACGAAACCCTCAACCAATCCAAGGAACTCTTCCATGATCATATCACTGATGTAGAAAGGTCAAACTCTTGCTTCCCAAAATCCAGAAAACCCCCTCCGAAACACATCCACATTGATGCCATCACTGACTCCCACCTCTATCAATACAATGAGTGGGAGGAGGAGTCCAAATACCTTGCCCATGCCGATAGCAATAGAAACCTCCATTGAGGACTCCGATGTGGCTTCTGTCATGCCCCCTTAGGATCCACACTTATTAAAAAGCTTATCTCCGCCACCGAACTCACTATTGCCACCAAAAAGGCTAAACTCAAACTGACCCTGCCGCAGGAATACTCTCAGTTTGCCTCTGTCTTTGACAAAGAGTCCACTGAACATGTCCCTCCAAATCACCTCTATGACCACGAAATCAACCTGGATGAAACTTTCATCCCAAAGATTGGAAAAATATACTCCTTGTTACCAGACGAGCAAACTGCCACCAAAAACTTCCTCAACGAAAACCTTCGCAGCAGAAAATCCCTCCCTCAAAATCCCCCCGAGCCACACCTTTCTTCTTCATAAAGAAAAGAATGGAGGCCTTCGCCCCTGCCAAGACTACTGCTATCTGAACAAACATACCATCCACAATGCTTACCCCCTCCCTCTGATCTCTAACCTTGTAGACAAGGTGAAGGACACAAAAGTCTTCACAAAATTCAATGTTCGATGGGGGTACAACAATGTCAGGATCAAAGAAGGTCACCAATGGAAAGCCGCCTTTGTCACCCACAAAGGACTCTTTGAACCCACAGTCATGTTCTTCAGTCTCACCAATTCCCCTGCTACCTTCCAATGATTTAAATGACTCCTTTTGCAACATGATCTCTGAAGGGTGGCTAGTCATTTATATGGACAATCTCCTCATTTTCTCCCCTGATCTGAAAATCCACAAAGAACAGACCAAGTGAGTCCTTGAACACATGGCTGAGCTAGACCTCCACCTCAAACTAGAGAAGTGCAACTTCACTGTCAGTGAAGTAGAATACCTCAGGATGATTGTCTGCCCCGGACAAGTTGCCATGGATCCTGTCAAACTCAATGGAATCACAACCTGGCCTACCCCTAAGAAGGTTAAGGATGTTCGCTCCTTCTTAGGCTTCGCAAATTTCTACCAGTGATTTATTCCCAACTACTCCACCATTATCCAACCCCTCATTAACTTAACTAAGAAAGATCTCGCATGGGACTGGACCCCTGCTTGCCAAGACACCTTTAAACAGCTGAAAGCATTGTTCCTTGCTAAACCAGTTCTCCAAATGCTGAACCTCTCCACCTCCTTTGCCATCGCTACCAATGCCTCTAAATTCGCCTCGGGAGCCATCCTATTACAGATTGACACAAATGGAGATTGGCACCCATGCTCCTACCTCTCCCAATCTTTCTCCCCAGCAGAACAAAATTATGATGTCTATGACTGAGAACTCCTTGCCGTCATCCAAGCCTTGAAATCTTGGAGACACTACCTCCAAGGCTCCCCATTTCCCATCCAGGTCTTCACTGATCACAAAAACCTCACATACTTCTGGAAACCCCAGGACCTCAATTGGCAACAAGCCAGATGGCTCCTCGACCTCACTGACTTTGATTTGACAATAATCCACGTCCCTTGGTCTCACCTCACTGAGCCAGATGCCCTATCCCGATGGACTGACCTCCTACCCCATGCGACACTGACAATGAAGGAGTTACCCTCCTTTCTCCCAGCATCTTCACCTGCGTCATTGATACTGCCCTCCATAATAAGATCTCCTCTGCGTCCGCTGGCGATCCCCTTATCCTAAACTTCCTCCAGTCCATCAAGGACAAAATTCCCCCCCCATTCCACTCTCACCTCTCTGACTGGAAATGTACCAATGGCGTCCTCACTTACCAAGGACATGTGTATGTTCCCCTCACCAGTACCCTCCACCACAACATTGTTGCATCCTGCCATGATCACCCCACCGCTGGCCACCTGGGATACCTTAAAACCCACCAACTCGTCTCCTCCCAATACTGGTGGCCCAGACTTGCCACCTTCGTCCACCAATATGTCACCAGTTGTGCCTCCTGCCAGCAGAACAAGGCCAACACTCACCCCACCTCCCCCTGTTGACCCCTATCCCATCCTCTGCTACCTGCCCCTTCCAGCAAATCTCCTGCAATCTCATCATGGATCTGCCCCTCTCCGACGGGTTTGATACCTTATTGGTCATGGTGGACCATGGCCTTATGAAGGGAGTAATACTCTGCCCAACAAAGAAAACCATCACCACAGAAGGAGTAGCTGCCCTCTTTTTCCACAAAGTATACCTTAGATTTGGCCTCTTCAACAAAGTCATCTCTGATCAAGGACCTCAATTCGCCTCCTCCTTCGCACGAGAGATGGGAAAAATCCTCAAATACAATCTCTCCCTCTTCACTGCCTATCACCTCCAAACTGATGGAGAAACTGAATGAGTAAACCAGGAGATCGAAACCTATCTTCAAATATTCTGCAGCAATGACCCCTCCTTCTGGGCCCAGAACATTTCCCATGCCAAATTCGCCCATAACCACCGACCCCATTCTGTAACTAATCAATCCCCATTCTTCTTAATGATGGGATATGAACCTCGCACACTTCCCATGGTCATTTCTGAATCTCCTCTCCCCACTGTTGAGTCCCATATCAAAAACCTAACTGCAGCACAGAATGAAGCCCTCACTGCCCATGAACTTGCCAGACAGTTGATGGCCGCTTGCTCCAGACAACCCTTCACCCCTTTTACCAAAGGAGACAAGGTATGGCTAGAGGCCCACAATTTGAAATGCCTACTCCTGAACCCAAAATTCTCCCCTAAATGAGAAGGACCATTTGTTATTATCAAGGTCCTTTCCCCATCCATATATCAACTACACCTCCCCACTGCCTGGAAAATCCACTCGGTGTTCCATGCCTCCCTATTGACCCCATACCATGAGAACTCCCTTCATGGAAAGAACTTCCCCGCTCCTCCCCCTAACCTTGTCACAGAAGAAGAAGAATATGAAATAGAAAGGATCATATGGCACAAAGAAGTGCCGTCCTGACACTCTTATCTAGTACGGTGGAAGGGATATTCTGCCAAAGATGATTCCTGGGTCCCAGCAAGGGAGTTGAAAAATGCCCCCAATGTCCTTGCTGACTATAAAAGATCCAACCACTCCTCCCATTGAGAAAACCCTCAGAAAAAAATATGCTATGGCCATCGAACCCAACTCTACCACCCCATCCTCGCCCTCTCTCTCTTCTGTATCCTCCGTTCCTCCTTCCACCATCGACTCCACCACATTTAACATCATCAATGATATCTCCACCCCCTCGTCCTAACAAGCTACCCCTGGGTGGGGAACTATGGAAGCCTGACCTTGGTCTCCTCCCTTTGCTCCCGTTTCCATTGCAACCATTGCCACCACAGTCCCCTCTGTCACCATCCCTCTCCCCTCTGCCTCCAACATTTCTAGTTTAAATTCCTACCTACTCGACCCATGTCTCTCCCTTCCTATTGAAAGCTACTTAGATATTGGTTCCCCCCTCTATCCCCTTTACCACTCTTACCACCAAGTCTGCTGCCTTCGCACCATCATCCAGAACTTCTCCTCCCATGCCAAATCCACCCTCACCTCTCACGTTGTCGAACACATCCGCCGAGACCTCAAAGCCACCCATTTCATCGCCTTCTACCAATTAGGGATGCTCGAGTTCCTCAAAGACATTGACAGATACCTCAGAGAGCTCATCAGAGCTCACCCTGTTGCCCCCCCATCCCGCCTACAGTGACTCCAAAAACTGTTCCAATGTTTTGTAGTTTTGGAGTGTATGTGGAATAGCAGTTGTAGGCGTGGGAACCCCGCTTAGCATTGGTGGGAGCATATGACGTACCAACCCCTG
>JBBPQN010000076.1:0-31520 GCA_038092575.1 Boletus subluridellus | reverse complement strand
CTCTGTCAAGGGTGGGATGGATTTGATTTCACGGCTATAGAAATGGCACTTTAGATTATGACCATAGTACCTTCCAGATTATGACTATGGTACCTGATAGAGATAGAGTAGCTGTCATATACCGCACAGCGCAATGAGCAACAGTATTAAGTCAGTATATATTCGAAAGGAACATGACATGCACGACCAGGGAGTGCGCACATAGTTGCCTAATTGGGAGGGAAAGGGTAGAAACAACGCGACACGAGTAGCGAGCGTGGCAAATCGATGCTTGGGGCATCATAGAACCGTAATACAGAACAAAGAACACAGAGAAAGAGATTGCGGAAACGGTGTAATGAAAAGCGAGCTGCATGAGGGCGCTACACTGTCGTTGTTGTTGCTAGACACAAGTCAATGAATATGGGAATTGCTTTTTTGAGAACGCCTCACCTACAGCATGATACGATGCCCAGGTCAAAAGGCAGATGATGGAGAGGAGGAATAGTGAAGAAGGTGGCTGCATGAAGGTGCTGTCGTCGGCGTTGTGAGCCAAGAAGCGTGGGATTCATTTTTTTGGGGAGAACGCCTCACCTACAACCACTTGGTTGGCACGAACACCCCATTGGGGCCATCTAGCTGCTCTGTGCATCCCTAGGGAACGGTTGGATGCACGGTTGGATGTGGGAGGCGGGGGCACTGGCGATGTCGTTGTCAGCGTTGATGTTGGATAGAAGGGAAGGGGCGTGGGAAGGGATTCTGGGGGAAGCCACAACGTTAGCTTCAGTACGCACGTGCCATCAGGGCTTACTAATGTATCCGAATGTGGCGTCATCATTGGGGTGAGGGGAAGGGGCGTGGGAAGGGATTCTGGGGGAAGCCGGCAACGTTAGCTTTGATAGGACTCACGTGCACCCAATAGCATGTGAATTGAGGGCTTACTAATGTGTCCAAATCCGTCAGCATTGGGTGAAGCTGGCAATGTTAGCTAGGACTCACATGCATTGCGCACACATGAATTGGAGGCTTACTAATGTGTCCGAATCCGTACTATAGTAAAGGTGCAAGTTACTTACAAGGACTGGGTGTTTGGGGCATGATTTAATGCTGGTGTCGGGAAATTGGTGTTTTCAAGCCTAGCAATAAGCGGAGCTACAAATATCTACTGTGTATAGTAAGGCTTCATAATCAGGCAACCCAGGTGGGCTTCATGTGGTTGTGGGTTTGCATGTGGCATGTTCATGTGAGCAGTTTTACCTGTGCACACATGCTGCCAGTGTTTGATTGGAGTTCAAAGTGCCACTTTTGTGGCTGTGTTGTAACCAAATTGGAGCTTGAATAACAACAACATTTTGTTTTGAACTTGAGGTTCACATAAGTTAAATTTAGTGGCTTATTCACAACTTTGAGAGCTCCTATTGGTAACACAGCAGCACCTGTGTGTCACTGGCACCTGTGCTTCCCAGAAAGTAAGTATGACTAAACTATGTGGTTATATGATGGAAGATCTGCACAAATAATACATCATGAAATTTTTACCCTGTTGCACTGCAAATTCTAGCCCATTATGGAAATTTCGACCCATCACATCAATTTTTTTTCTTTGCCCTGTCACACACCCCTAAAAAGACACTGCAGTTCTTTTATCTTCATTGTAGATACAGTGTCTAGTACACTCCAGTAGTCTGTCCCTATGATTTGTTGGTATGTAGTGAATGCCAGTGCCAATGAATTCATCATGTACCCTTGCTTGCTCACACTCCCCTGTCCAATTCCCACAGGGGTTTAATTTTCCTATTCTACTGAATTCTTTTCCAGGCTTGTCACTGCCCAGCTCAGTTGTCTGCTCTGTGCCTGCTCTTGTCACTTCTGAATCAAATCCCAACTCAAATCTACTCCCTTCTTTTCACCTGGCTGAATGAACACATCAACCAACACATTTTGTAGATACTTTGATGTACTAGACACTGTATCTACAACAAAGATAAAAGAACTGCAGTGCCTTTTTAGGGGTGTGTGATGGAGCAAAGAAAAAAAAAATTGGTGTGATGGGTCGAAATTTTTGCGATGGGCTAGAATTTGCAGTGCAGCAGGGAAAAAATTTCATGATGTATTATTTGTGCAGATCTTCTGTCATATGGTTAAGTGTCTCACTAAGTCCAATAAAGCTTAAAAATCCAAAAATGCCACCACCAGCATTACAGTGGTTTCTGAAAGTATGTGGAAAACAGATCTTTGAAAGTTGTACCTTGGAGACAGCCAGGCAAGGACCCTGGGCATAGCTGAGTAGCAACCTATAGCATAGAATTGGATTCATGCCTGTATATGTTACTTGCATGTCTGAGCAACCAAAAGCTTCTTCTGCAAATAGACAGTATGCCTTTGCAATAGCCCTCACCATCTACTCCCCACTCAAACAGCCATCCAAAGGTGGCAAATCTGTTTCCAAGCAACTAGAAAAATCCATAAAAACTAAACAACTACTTTTTTCACTTGATGAAGCTAACTACATTGAATTCCTGGAAAGTATTCTTGAGAAGCATGGAAAAACCCAGTACAAGGTCTCCAACAAGCAGCAGTTTTCATTCAAGTACATTACCCCAAAAACGAAGAGGTAAGACTTTCCAACATTTCCAGTTGCCTGATCTGATGAAAAAATTTCTAGCCAGCATGCAAGTGATGCAATGGATGTTGACACTGCTGGTAATCTTGGCACAACAAAGATCCTTGTTGACATGAAGCACATCGAAAAACTCCTATCATATCTAGCTGATGGTGACTCTGGTGACAAGAAATCATCCAATTCAGACAACTGTCATATCCCGGAAATTCTCTAAGTCCAACCCCGGTCCTCCGGACCAACTCCGATTCTTGTACATACGAACTCCGGTACGTTCTCATTCGAGACGCAACCTCTGACCCCCGGACCTTGTCCATACTTACATACATCTTCCGTTACCTCCATTCCTCCGCATTAGTATTAGTTCCGCTTCTTAGCATCCTCCGAACCTGTGTTCCGCTTAGGAACACAGCTCCGGCTTTATCTTACCCCCGACTCTTTACTTACTAACCAACTCCACCTCCGTTACTAATCCTATGTACCTCCGACGTATATAAGCTCTCCGCACTACTCCTGTATTTCCTTAGTTCGAATATCAACTTAGTTTAACTCCTTTCCTCCGCTCGAGTCTCGAAGACTCTCTCTCTGAAACCTCCGCTCGACTTGACGTCTAGTACGTCTTAAGTCCAAATCCGACCCTTCAGTAAATTTCGGGACAACAAGACTCCTGACAAGGGCGCACCACATACGGTGAAGCCAAGTCCCGCCCGCTAGACAACTCCGGCGCTCCGGAGTTTGTCTTCCTCTCGGAGTTTGCCCGACCTTAACAGTATGTTGACAAGAATGTTGGCATATTTAAATTGGCTGCATCTGACTCTGTATATTATTCATAGGATGTTTGTACACTGTTCATAAGGTGTTCATACACTGTTTGTAATGTTCATGTAATTGATCATATGCTGCATGGAGCTAGTGTGGGTGGTTCCCAGACTTAGCCACATCTGCAACATGTTTGTGGCACAATGTCAGTATATCTGTTATGTAATTGGCTAGCCACTTGAAACTCTGTCCACTAGATTAAGTTGACATTATATGATATAAAAGACATGAGGCAGCATATCATGCTATGCATATTAGCCTGAGTCATGATTATTATCTAGTAACCAAATGCATTTCTGCCATCTGGTTGCTGATATGAATGGGTGCATGTTCTATGATGGCAATATCTATATATGAATTAGCCCTGATGATGGTCAATGTACCATATTCATATATGGCCCATCTAGTTGGAATACTTGGACTTCTGGAACAACAGCCAAAGTTAGAATCTCTGAAGCCACTGCCTATCTGGCAGCCTGCCCCCAGCAAGGCCTTAGATATGTGCAATCAGTTAAGGAGCTCCAAAAGGTGGCATGTGAAGCCCTGCAAGATATTCCATCATTGTCCAAGCTGATTGCCATGGATGCAGGGATCAACATCAGTGATTGGAATAGAAATCAGGAGACCTCAGTGTTAATGGATTCTGAGGTATGTGAGGTATTTTCATATGAACAGCACTGACAGTGACACCATAGATGGATATCCTGATGGAAGGCATGCCTGCCATGAAAGATCCAAATGTTGTGAAATGTAATATGCCACCATTTATTGGCATGACAATAGAGGTGTTGTGATACTAATACATCATACAATATGTCACAGATGTCATGGAGCTCCAGCTTCAGGCAGACCTTCCAGTGCAAGTGAATCAGGAGATTCAAACAGATCCTGTGATCCTCCCATATAAAGCAGAAATTATCCTGCTAAAAGAATAATTCATGCTCAACCATCAGGATGTTGAGCTATATAGAGATAAGCTGCATCAAGTAATGGCAGAGAAAGATGAAGCAGTTTAGAGGATTATGAAGACATATGCCAGACCTTGAAATACCTCAGTGAAGGTCATGGAGAAGGAGGCACTGCAGAAGGAGGTGATGAAAAGACTTATATAGTCTCAAACAGAGGTTGAACACCTATGAGCTGCACATGCTTTATCAAACACATCAGAACTCACTATGAGGATATAGGATAGGAGACACATGCTGGAGGGGCATGCATACATTATGTATGTTATACAGCATATTCTACACATGCTGACAACATGACTGATTCATCTTCCATCTAACACACAGTTGTCTGAAGATCATGTAAGCAGGTTTGTCAACCAAGTAACCTATAGTTCACATCCATTCACAGGGTGTTTGTGGTGTTCACACACTGTGGACATTCAGTGTATCTGCAATGTGCTCTCACCCATTGACTCCAGGAGATTATGAAGGAGCCACAATTGTATGCAGAGCTTGAGCTCACCTCTAACAAATGCCCTATCTGCTGTGAGCTGTGCCTGAAGATTGCAGTAGTCAGGCAGAATGCTTTGGACACAGGGGACCCACAATGTACTCAATTCACAGCAAGCACCCCATTTATTTGAAACATATAAATAGATAAAACAATATTGGCCCCCTTTCAAGACTTGTATATTGCATTGGATCAACTTCAGCAGGTGGTACCATGCAATTACACAGTCTCTGAGTGGGTAGCAAGATTTGGCAGACCTCATGGGACAGAATTAAAGAATTACCAAAACACATTATGGTACAGATACAATTCATGCTACATACTAACAGTTACTAAGCAGCTAAGCTCCAGCAACTGCTCAGACACCTGGTAGTATTTCACTGACTCAGTCTGGCCTACAAGGACATTGGCAGAGATCCATCGCATGGGGCACTGTTGTGAGTAAACTCAAGCAGACACTGGCAGGACTCATCAAAGCTACACCAAACTTAAGATAAAGGAGAAAAATGGAGGTGGTAATAAAGAAAGGTGGGCCTTTCTTAATACACTTACAAGGACAAACTTATGCATCTGTCTGAAGATGAACTCTGGATCACTTTGGAGTGCAAAATAAACAAGATTTTGTTTTTTTTTTCACTAATCTCAATACCTCAATCACCTTACAATCTGAAGAAGGTGAGAAGTGGTTTGTTGACCTGCAAAGTTTGCATGAACTGCTTCATCCAAGATAGCATTAACTTGTCAGCATCTTTTATATGTATTTAATAACATGCTGGTCTTACTCATGGGCAATATTTGCATTGGCATAATTTTTCAAGTCATTGCCTATCTTGCTTACTGTTAGTGGTTTTATGAAAATATGGCAAAGTTATCTGGATATTTTGGTAAGTGTGTGATTATTCTTTATACATATATAATGATATTTAATTTACTACACTGTGCAGTGGAGAAGAAATGACAAGGAAAAAATGGAAATATTATATTCCCACTCAACCCTTTGTCATTTCATGTCCAGTCAACCTCTATAGTCAATGGATTTATGAACTTGAATGGTTCCTAATGAGAACATAGTACCTGTATCATGAGACTTGGTGGGGATTTTTTTTATTGGCTTCATTATGTTCTTGAGCCTTTAAAATGCATTTCTATATATATTTCAAAATATGTTAAAGTATACAAATAGATCTTGTCTGAATTTACAGATACATTAGGGGCCATGCAGTAGCTCAGTGGTATAATTTATGAAGCTATTTCATACTTTGGAGTTTTTTGTACTTCTATAGATTAGCATAATCAAATAAATAATATAGATGTTTTAGTAATAGACTAACAATATAACTATGATGGTAATTTTTATACATTATTGATCAATTTGTATGTATATGATTTTGTGATACTTGATGCATGGGCACTCAATATATATGTAACATAATTATTGTATACACATTTTATTGTCCAGTTGATATGCATGTATTGCATGTTCATATTATAACAACAATTCAGATAGTAATAAATACAAAAATATGCACAGCAAAGTGACCTTGAAATATGTGAAATTAAGTAATACACCCTGTATAAACATAAATGTAGTATAAAGCAATATGATAAATTTATAGATAGATATGATATATGAGTCTGCCTACACCATGTGACTCAGATGCCTATAATTTAAACTGATGTTGATTAGTTTAATCAATAAAAATATAGAGAATCAGTCATGGTTAGGATGTACAAATTGTGCATCTAGTATAAAATAACTAGTAATCACTTTGTACTAGATACACCTATTGGATCTTATGATGTTTTTGCATATACTTGAATAGCAAGCAATATAAATGGCTGGATAATCTGTGCAATCCATATGTATAGGTAGATGAGTCATCTAAGTGAACAAATAGTATATCCTGCTTATAACATACTAGTGTGTATGTACATTGACATTGGCACAGTTCAATGAGTTATATATTTAATTGTATATCCAATTGTCTTGTGTATCAATATATCACCTACATACACAATAATAATAACAATATTACTATACAATAGTATGATAGATTGTACACTTCATCATTATCATGGAATATACAAATAATACAACTCTATGTTGAATGAATAATTGTGCAACATGTATAACATGTTAATCTGTTATGCGGATGTTATGTGTACTCCATGTACACTATACTGATTAGCATATCTTAGTATAGATTGCCATATATGATAACTCTGTATGCATATATAAGTTTGAACTCAGTTGTCTGAGTTCAAATACATCTTGTTCTACTACCACTATCATCATCTCATCTGAGCATAGCAATTGGTAAGTGTTATTAGGCAATACTCCCATATGTAACCTGCTTCAACACTCTACTCTACACATAATTATATAGACATCAGATGGTACTATTTTGCATACATCATAGGATTTCTTGATTGCATAAAATTGACAATTTGATCATGTCTCATATCATCTCTACAATAATAATGATAAAAGTGCCATTTTATACATTCCATAAGGTTCATGATTTTTAGAGAATGGATGTTTTTGTCATGTTATATATACTATTTATTATGATTTTTGAGATTGCTTATTGATGTATAATATGATATATTGTATAATAGTAATTTGCACACTAGTGACCTACATATTGTTACAATTAATTCTTTTTCTTTATCTTCTTTGATTCTGTTGTCCTTTTCTATCTGTGCTTGCACAGCCACCTGAATAGGGAGTTCATCAGGGGGTTCACATTTCAGTCAGGGGATTTGAGTTTCATCTTAGCCAGTTTACATTTCAGCTTACTCAAGTATGCCCTTCACTTTGTTTCTTACTTTTCTTTAAATCCATACTGTTTCCTTTCATGCCAAGAGTTGCACAGCCACCATTTGCTTCTTTGGACAGCTGTCTGTGTTGATTTTTCCTTTCTTTTTTTTTATATTGGATAGGCCATCTAATGAGTATGTAGTCTTTTCTGAACTGGATCTAGCCACCCCAGGCCCCATTAGACAACCCTTGGCCCATGGTTCCTCTTTGCTGTTCTGCAGTCTTCTGTCCATGAGGTGCATTGCTAACTCTTCCACCTTATTCCTTTACTTTTTTTTTCAAATATAGATTTCCCTTGAGTCTCCACATATAAAGCTCATTTTTCCCTTTTATGTACCTCTCTAACTTGGACCTACTCAGTCATATAGACAATACCAATATCTTCTTAACTCCCTTGAATCTCTCTAAGTCTTTGCACTACTTTTTGAGTGCACACTCTTTTTATACTATTCACCATAGTAGCCATCTGCTATTAGAACCTTAGCTCACTGTGCTAGCCACCTGCTAGTGGGTTTGTCACTAACCTCACTTCTGACTCTCAACCTCACCCCACCAAGTCTATGGTTGTCCCTACCTGGGTCAAGCATAATACATATTTAACAATACATGGAAATATACAATATATTGCTTATGTTTGTAACTGCTGATGTATCATTTGCACACTTCAAGGGCTCATTAAAGTATGCAGATTATATATATTCATTGAGTGGTTTGTACATGATATATACTGTATATTGTGCACTCAAATGAAAAGTCAATGTGAATATTGCAATAATCTGTGATTCTGGTATCTATATGATTAATATACTGTTTTATATTATAGAAACAACATTTGTTATGTGTTACACAGATTATATGGTTCACAAAGTGTATATAGTGGACTACAAAATGCTACAAGAACCTTTGTTTAATCCTAACCTAATGCTGAAATTGCACCAGAATGAGTCCACTCTAGAATGTATGCAAAAAACATATTAATCAATAAATATAATTATTTAAGGATGGTAAGTGTCAATAAATGACCAAAACTTCCAATAAATTCATAAAAACATCCAGAAAAAATTCATGTCATTTTATATATTTCAATGTCAGCAAATCAGTGAGTGTCAGAAATATATAATGAAGTCATTTTGGTTCCAGTCACAGTATAGAGTATGTAGAGATGCTTTGCAAATTTCAATTGTAAATTTCAAAATATAAATTGTAGATTATGTCTTAATAGCTAATTATCCAAAAGAATTATCGATAAATATACAATCTAACCTAACCTAGATATATAGTTAACATTTACTGGATAGTTCTTAAAAAATAATTATATAATAGTTAGTGAATATGTATATAGAGAAGAAGGTTAAAAATCATGATTTTCTAAATTAATTCCAACTACTTTATACTTGCTTTCTCCAAAATGAGATTAAATCAATTAAGAAATCATAGCAATAGAAGTAATTACAGTAGTGAATTTATTAACATACAAATCTAAATATCCACAGTTTAAGTAATCAAATGAACTTAGTTGTATTAGAATTGCAATTGACTAATAGTAATTGACTAAGAGTAAATTTATACTTTATAGACAGAATCTCAATTACTCTACCTACTTTCTATATTGATATATAAATATTCATAATTATATACAGTTTTCATTAATATTTTGAATTTTCAATCTGTTATATTAAATATACTTTAAGAGTGTGTTCATGTTTATTGTAGAATGCTGCCAATATATTATTCAGCAATTTAATTACTATTAATATCTAAATACAATTATTGACTTGAAAACTTATATGTAAATAGAAGAAATTATATATTTCTATTCATATGATTATATAATTAATTGATATCTAATATATAATAATGTTGATAAAATTAAAGGAGTGCAGTGTAGCTGCTAGGGAGGTAATTGTGTCACAGACTCTCTGTGGCCTGGAAAAAAATATTAGGAACATGAAGTTGTTACTCAGGGAAAATTTGGTTATACCAAGGAGCAACACACCTGGCAGGCTCAGAGTTCAACGTGGATGTGAGAATACATCATGTCAGACTAAAATTGGTCAGGTAGCATCACATAGTGAGGGATGGAACAATAGACCCATTTTAAAACATGGACTCGGAATGGCAGATGTGAGAGCAATAACAATTTTTTCAATCATATATACCCCTAAGCTGCTGTGATGGCATCAGCTAATATGCAGTGAAGTTTATTTAGCTAACTATGCTTGGTGATAAGATCAGGCAAGGAAAGCTAGATGAAGAAGGGGTCAGGAGGGAGAAGGTAGGAAGTGTAAGCCAGTCATGATGGTGTGTGAGCTCCAGTCAAAAGTAATACTATGCAGTGACAAGTGCCTGTGAGTAGAGTATGTAGGCTGGAATAGCATTCAGGGAACAACTCCTTCTCCTTCACACTATAGTGCATGTGATGATGGTGTCAAGATAAGCAACAGGTTTCTACCAAGTTTTTTTTTTTTTTTGAACATCCACCAGAGCCTAGGTTGCCAACCTTTAAGATGGTGGATAGATGAGGATCTACAGTGCTCATTCCAGTGCTTTAACTGCATAGATCCTACATGATGCACAAATAACCTAGATTGGAACAATGCACACCACCAGAAAGAAATAAAAGTACATTCTAAGGACAAATGGAGCAAACAAGACCAAGAGGCAAGATATGTGGGCTGTGTGCATGAGGGAACAAGGTAGTAGGGAGAAAGCAATAGGAGAAACAGGATGAGAAGTGATAGCAACAAAGAAATGGCAATGAAAGGCATGCTGGAGATAACCAGAATGGACAGACAGCAAACTGGAGATAAGAAGCATAGCAAAGACAATGCAATGCTTGGAGGAGGGAATCAGTTAGGTTTTGTTAGGTCAAGCAAGGAAATGAGGGTTCATGCATTGGTAGCTTTATGTTTCAGAAGGAGCTTTGGAGGTTTAGTTTTTTTGGGCTTGTGATGCTTGTCAAGAACGTCACGCACTTTTTTTTTAAAAAAAAACTTTCACTTGTAGTGTTGGGTAGGCCTCTTTCATGCATTACTTGAAAGCTGGTTCTACAGTGCACATCCAGTTAGTGCAGAGAGGTGAGAGGAGGGGGTTGGATCAATAAATAACAAGGAAAACTATGTGGGACAGCACAACAGCTACATTGGAGGTTTTGGAAGTTCATTGCTTTGAAATGGAACAAGAAATTGAGGTAGTTATGAAAGCAACTGTAGCAGGAGGGGCTCCTTTTATGTGGCCTAATCCATTAATTAGCAGAGTTGTTTGTCAAGCTAGAGGAGTCTTAACAGTTAGGGGTAGCATCATAACATGGTTGTGTGGTTATTTTTTTGTTAGAGAGCAGACACACTTAGGTCGAACTTGGTCAGAAAGAACATGGGGATGTATTTTGCAAGATGTAGCCCTAATGTTGCTAGTTAAGTGATTCCAACAACTCCAACAACTCCTCACACTCACCATTGGACCTTGAAGGTGACCATGAATGCCATGCCAGTGCATCTGTGATGTGGATGCCTTCATTTGCCCCTGGGTGACTCAGAGCCTTGCATGCAGATGGGCTATGGTAAGTTGACATTTAGTTTTAACAAGGATTGGGGACAAAGGTGGAGTGGAATCTTTCACCTTTTCTGCATCCTGATTACTGGGGTTAAGGTCCACAAGCTTGGTTTCACCAGGTGAAGACAAAGTGACAATAGGGGAATGCTTGCTGTGCATTCAGTTTTCCAGTTGTTTACTCTGGGACATCATGAAGGGTGAGGGTGAGAGAAGGAATGCAGCCTCCTTTTGCTTTCCCTTCTGCTTTTGGGAAAACTCCTTGGTTGAGGCTACCACTGGGACCTCAGTCTCCTCAAGCAGGTGAAGCAATAATCTATATAGAGCTTCAATATCGGGGGAGCTGCATTGTTTCAGTGCTGTAAGGTGTTAGTTGCAGGTAGAATGCAAGTGTTAGGATAACCTCATGAGGGGGAAGCAAATCAAGGGGGTCTGACTTGTCCTCGCACTTCTCTTCCACTGCTCCATGTTCCAGCAGGGAGGAGTAGTCACACCACACTTCCAATATGTGGCATTGCATGCAGGGAAAGCCTTGCTGTCCTTTGCAAGCAATGTTCCTCTTGGCACACTCCTGGCATGTGGCTGTGGGGATGATGACAGCTGAATGCTAACAGAAAACCCATCAGCCAAGTGGAAAAAGTGGTTCAACTACCTATGTGCCTTTCTTTTTCATGTTATGGTGGCAGCAGGGTGTACCTTAGACTCACTGGTGACAGGGTGATCAATGGCTCCTTGCAAGCTAGCATTCTGAGTATGAATGGCATCATTGAGGAGTTTTTCCATCTCCATAACCCTCTTCTCTCGTTCATCCATAGCCTTCTGCAAACTTTGTGCATGGTCCTGGACTGCACACAGCTTCATGTCAACATCTTGTGGCACACTCAACTCTGCACTGAAACACAACTTGGAGTTACCTCTGAGGTTAGACAACTCAGCCTGGAAACTCTTCAGTAGGAGAAAGGAAACAACTTTTTGACTGACCCATCCTTTGTTTCACTAGCACTGCCAGGCTTGGGTTTCTTCTTAAGAGCATTCATGACCCTGGGGAATTTGAGTAGCTTAAGTAAGCAAGCTTAGCAAGCATTCAGTCACCCTCTTCTTCTCCAAAGCTATTTTTGTGAGCAGCAGGGATTGGAAGGAGTTTTGAGATGAGGAGGGAAGGGATGTAATGTTTTGAGACATGGTGGGTTGAAGTATGTAAACAGTGGATGGAGTGACATACAATAGTGATCACTAAAAAAATGTAATCACTTATGTCATCCATTGGTTGTTCCAATGTGGCTTATTGTATGTGCAGGGTGCACTGCCTGGATGCTCATCAAACTAACCAGTTCTCACATTGAAGCTAAGCCCAAAGGCTAGAAGATGGAAACTGGAGGTAGTCCCACATGTCTTGAGTTGGAGGTGTTAGAAAGATAGTTGAGGGGTTGTGCCGGACACAAGATCCCACCCAAGACACCTAGTTCTGAGTTACACTTGCAATGAAATAAATGTGTGATGGGCTATAAGCTGCTTAAAAAATGATCTCAGGGAGTGGTTCAAGGGCATGCATGCTAGCATTACACTGCAAATGTTATATATAATAAAGCAACCTTGTTGAGCTTAGGAGTTGTCAGCTGAAGGTGCTGCAGGACAGCTTACATATGCTACTGGAGTTGGTTGTAAACAACACAGGTGTGTGTATGGAGGTCTGGATCATCTGATCTGGGCCTAGGTGGATGACTCCATAGGGTGATGGCATAAGAGGTGATCCCATCACAGCCTAGGCATCCAGATTCTTGCAGAAACAAAAACATGTCCATGGGTTTGATGATGATGGCATATTACATGCTTGGAAAGTCCACACCTTCAGCAAAACAAACAGTGGCAACAACCCATTTAGTTTGACCTGAGTGCCAAGCCTGAAACCTTCGAGATTTCTCCTTCTTGTTTTCTGCATCACCAGGAAGAATGACACTGGCATAGGCTAGAATACAAAGTATTTTGGCTAGCTGGTGAGTCAAATTGATACTCATCTTGTAGATGATCCCTTTTTCATCAGAGGAAAGGTGAATATCCTGGAAAATGGCTATAGTCCTTTGGATTATCTCCTTCAATGGAGCCTTGAGTATGGTATACTTTATGTTTGGTCATGATATAGAGGCTTGAATGACATGAAGGAGGACTTCATTGATCTTCATTGACTGACAAAGTGCTGAGATGGACTAAGTGGACATGGTGGCTGAAAGAAAGGTGATGGGTTTTTTGAGCTGGATAAGGCGGTGGAATAGTTTGAAGCACGAGCAATATGAGTCCAAAGTGAAAATATGGTGCACTTCATCTACAAACACCTGATGTAGTCAACTTGAGTTAGCTTTGGCCCATTGAAAAAAACAAGCTGTCCCAGCTTTGTGTGCAGGAACAATCACCAGCTGTGTTCAGAAGGGGTTAAGATTTGGTGACCATTTTCCACATGTTATGGGTAACACTGCCAACCTGTGGTCCATGTCCTTGGTAAGTGCAACAAAAGGAATAATGACAATGAACAGGCTGGCAGGGTTGAGCAGTGTGGCCCCAAAGAAAGCCAAGCTTTTACCACTTCCGGTAGGTAGAATAGCAAGGACATGGTCATTGGTTAAGCAGCTTTGAACAAGTTCTGCTTGCTGGCTGCAGATGAAAGAGAAAGGAACCATGCCTGGAAACATGGATTTAAGACAAGAAGCAAGTCAAGGATGAATGATGTAAGGTTGGAGTGTGTAAGAGTTGAAGGGAGGTGTTGGTTGAAAAGTGAGGTTAGGTGAGGGGGTGAAGTGCAAGGAAAACCCTTGCAAAATGCTGGTCCAATGAGGTGCAATGGAGTTGTGATACTCTTGAATGGAGGTGCATATGGCTTCCTGTAATAGTGGCTGGAACTGGCCTTTGACCAAGGTAGCACATGAGCATTTTGGTTGGTCATTTTCTCAGCTTCATCCGAAGCATGAGGGTGTGAATGACCTAGACATGAATGTTATTGCAAAGAGACATGCTGCATCACACTAATGGAGGTGTGTGATATGGAAGCTATTACAGATATGTTTTTCACCCTATTCTTTTTCTCAATCACATGGCCACATTGACCAACATAAATGACCATGAGAACCTAGCTCAGCACTGCCTCATTAATCTCCATCAGCACTGCCTCACTTAATCTCCACTCACACTGCCTTCACTCAAGTCACAAGAACTCACCTTTCATTTCCACTTGTATCCAAGTCATCATGATTAGGACACTACATCAGTACCAATGGGTACCTTACTTACATGAACAGCCTATGCCCAAGGCTATGCCTACTGTATGTGTCACCATGACTCACTTATACTCATTATGACTCACAAATACATACCTTACATAGCACATCTCACAGATCTAGGGTAAACATGTACAAATCTCCGTAGAGTATATAAATCCAAATGCAAAGCTCCAAGAACTTCAGTCAAGTTCTTGTTGGGATTCCCTCTCACAGAAACCCTCTTGTTTCTAAGTCAGTTTGAGTAATTGAGCTTCCCAAGTCTTTATTAGATTTGAGATTGCCAACAGAAGCCAGTGTGTTCATTGCTTGTATGCCATAATGAGTGTCAGCAACAGTGCTTGAATGGCCAAACTGTGAGTGGATTTCAGCAAGATCCTTGTCTTCTTCATTTGGAGATCCATAGTCCGTTCAGGCAAGACAACAAAGCATGGAACACATCACTTGATGGTAGCTCCTGAGTCCCAAAGGTACCCCTAGGTATTTTTCTATGTAGTGCTGGAGAATTGTAGAGAATTTTCTGCTATCCAAGACTACATGTAATGGACAAAGAGAAAGAAGAGGTAGGTTTGCACTTGAGCAATGTCCATCACAAAAGAAGAAACCCTGGCAGCAACTGGATAGATCATGCTGAGAACAAAGATAACCAACCAGGAGATGCAATGTGACGGAGTGTGTATGATTAACTGACCGCAACCTTGTGTGTGCTGGGTTTTCATGTAGGTGATAACAACTCCAAGGCAACCATTTAGGATGAATATGTGGCAGTCCCCAATGCCATGAATGGTGTGTTTGAGGTGGTTGAGCTTGGTTCCCCTTGCTCCTCCTCCCCACATCAAGGTTATCACATAATACATGGCAGAGACAAGCTCATCAAGGTCCATGATCCGTTTCCATATTTTAGCTTTCAATCAAAAGTTAAAGGGGATTTTTATTTTCTGATTTCAAAATGTATACATTGATGCAGAAACAGAATACCTTTGACTTTGCTAAAAAAAACACACCTTTCTTTCTAACATCATTCAAAAAGAGGTTGGAAAGTGACAGCAAGCCCATTTGGATCTTGGAACATGACTGATGTCACTTGGAGGTCTTCTCGGGGGTGATCAACAAACCACATGTTGGGGTTATTTGGATCCATTTGAGAGTCTATGTAGTCTAGGATTCCAGGGATGTCACAACCTGGAGTGAGTTTGACAATTAGGTCCTCCATTTCTCTTTGAACAGCAGCAACAGATTCTCAAAGCTTGTCAATGGCCAAGGGGTGTCCATCCACTGACAACACCTTCATTGAGGGGTCCCAAATAAACTGCAGTAATCCAGGCTCCTCATATGCTAGAGTGCTGAAAAAAGCACACTTTTGATGAAGGTATGCAAAAAGGGTAGGCTTTCCATCCATTAGGAGGTTCTTGGCATGGTTTTCATACACTGTGAAAAGGACAGATGCTGAAGTTAGGAGTAGTCTGTTTTCAATGTGTTCTTACTCGTAGGTATTCCCATCATAGAGGTGAGCTTTACTGAGTAGTTCACGTACTCTGGTAGCCCTAAAACACCATTGGGTGGCAGAGATGTTTGGAAAAACCACAGAAATCCTTGTAGTGTTTCCAGTGTTGTTCCTAGGGTGATAAGCAGTCAAAAATAAGGTAAAAAGGTCCTGGTGATCATGAAGCCTCACTTCCAGACTAAGGTTTGTAAGCAAAGAAATGATAGTAGAATGAATATGATCACTGACATGCTTCAAATTGGAAGAAGAGAAAGAGCTGTGCAGTTGAGAAAGCTGAGCAAGGTGAGACTCATGAAAAGAGACTCTAAATGAAGGAACAGGTTTATCAACATGTCACATCAAAAAAACAAGAAATAAACTGATAAAACCTGAGTATCTCTTTAATATATCCTTTCCTTGAAGCGGTTTGAAGGGTTGAGAAGGAAGCTCCACAGAGGAAAGAATAGCACAGGCAGTTAGGATAGGAAGGGAAGCTATAGTAGGAGAAATTAACTCATAATACTCCTCAACAGCACAGATTAGAGGGTAAAAAATGACATTGGTTTGGTCTGGAGGTTTAACAGTCTTCTAAAGCTTGCAAAGGTTGATTTTTACAAGGAGGTGATCTCAACCAATCTGTGCGAAGACCATGCCTTTTGAGCACATGTTGAGCAAGGGTTGGAATATGGTGGGCTGGTCAAAGAGGTTTATAGAACCAAGGTGCTGGTTAATGTCAGTAATCAAAGAATCAGGAGGAAGGGTGGAGGTATTTGAAACCTCAACCATTTGTCACATACTGCAGAACTCACTGAGGAAGTGTGCTTTCATGAGGGTTAGGTTATGTTTGCTGGGGGGGATGATGGAATGATCCCATTGGCAATGCTCAACAAGGGATGTATAGCTGTTTATGTTGCACTTGAAAGCATCAACCAATAAAAGCCCACCAATTGGAGATATAGATCCCAGAAATACAGACCTAACTTGATGGACATTTAGTTTTACCAGGATTTCAGTCAGAGACTCTCTTGTAGGAAATTCATTCTTAGAATGCAAGGGGGATTTATGTTTACTCAGGAGGTGGGAGTAGGCATGAGAGTAGTCAATTACTGTGTGACATTGCATGCAAATGGTTAACCTGTAGGTGGGGTCCACTCACAGCCCACAGGTGGAGACACAGTTGACAACCAAGCAGTCATAAGGAAGTGTTGAGTGTTTCAACAGGGGGAAGGAGGATACATCCACCTCCATGCTTGCAGATGCATCCATGATGGTAGAGTATTCTTGAAAGGTCTCAATGGATGTTGATATGGTGATGTTCATTTCACCACTGGAGGATACTCCCACATGGTCTTCATCAACCAGAGTCATATAAGAGTCTTCTAGGTCTAACAATGCAAAGGGGGCAGGTGGTTTGACAAACATCCCATCAGCTAGTTGGTTAGGCAAAGTAGTAGCAGTAGAGTGCCCTTGAAAGGTCTCAATGGATGTTGATATGACAATGTTTGTTTTACCACCAGAGGATACTCCCGCAGGTCTTTGTTGACCAGAGCTGTATAAGAGTCTTCCAGATCTAATGATGCAATGGGGGCAGGTGGTTTGACATGCATCCTGTCAGGTAGTTGGTTAGGTGAGTTGCTACACAGTGGATTGTCATCAGGATAAGCATCCAGATCCAAGCGAGATTCAGAAAATCAACAGAGGTTGTAAATCTTCTGGTAGTTATAGCAAGCATGGCATTGGTCACTGCAAGGGCAGGGTGGTTTTCCAGATTGAGCATCATGGTAAAGGGTGACAGTATTTCCTATGGTGGGGTGGGCGCAAGTTAAAAAATGAAGGGGGTGCTCTACCTTTATATTGGATGGAGCGTCTTGTTGAATGGAAGTCAGATGCATGCTTCTTGATGTCCTCCTTGGCACAATGACTGAGCATCCTAGTATAGCACATGGTGGCCTGGTACTAAAAAATGAGGATGAGTAAACCTATAAAGGCAGGTGGTAATGCACATGGTGGTAATCTGATGAAGGGCAATGCTACAGGTATGGGGGTGTTTTTTTTTGCAGGCGTTTCAAGGGCAAAGCAAGAGAAAGGTGTCAAACAGCAGCAAGATCTACAGATAGGTCAAGTTTCAGGCAGTGTTTAATTAATCCATGGAATAAAAGCATCTGCCCCTCAATGCAAGGGCTATTTACTGGGGAAAGATCCAAGACTCACAATCAACATGTAGCATATGCACATTTATTAAAGAAGGAGCTTTATTGGAGAAGGCTTCTAAACTAAGTTGAAGAAGAACAGCAGTGATTGCCTACAACCACCTCTTTGCTTACATCATCAATCTGGTTGGTGCACATTCACTGAAGGCAGCTGCCCTATCACATGTGGTTCTTTGCCTAGATCCTGCTTGAGCTAACTGTTTGTTGGCTTTCAAGTTATGATCAGTTTGTGGATTAGCCAGCTTAACCATGAATGGATTCTAATGCCAGATATGCCATGTGGAGCTGCCAGTTGCTTGGGTTGACAGCACTGGAGTAGTAGGGTGTGTGTTGCATATGGGGTTGAAAATCACAAGGGAGGAGTAGGTAGAGTGATGCAAAACATCATGAGCTGCATGGTTAGGCTGTTAACCACATGATCACTTGGTGAAAATTAAGTGAGGTAGGGGAATACTAGGTGGTGAGTTCACATGCTAAGCAGGATAGGAGTTCAGTCATGTCTCTGAAGTAAAGCATGAGAGCAGCTTAGTTTCAACTGTGCAGAAGGTTATGACTGATTTGATTAGCATGTCAGTTGCCTGGTCAGGTAGTGAGTGTTGAGCCACATAGAACTATACATGCAGGGCATGTATGTGGGTTTGAAAGGCCAAAAGGGGAACAAGGACTACGGCATGCTACAGTAAGGTCTGTGAATGTGTGCATGGGAGTGGTGGGGACTTGCAGCTCAACAAAGCAATCCAACTCTGAGCTTCCAATCAAAAACACTTATGCCTCTGTGACTTTGCCCAGTTCAATGATCTCCAAACAACATTTCTCACCTCCTTTGGCATGGGTCTAGGTCCCAGAAAAGAAGAAGCAACATGCTCAAGAAAGTCTGAGCACTGCCTTACCAATTTTGGATACCAAGACCCCTGCCATAACTGGAATCAAGGCACCTGTCATCAGCCATCATTTGAACACTCACACCGATGGCCAGACTGCCCAAAGCCTAAGACTCAACCAACACCTCAGCAAGGGCCAATGTTTTCACTGGAGCATGGTCTGGGAGCCTAGTGCCACTGTTAGGAGTCATACCATTTGTTGGACAGAATATGAATATGCCAAGCCTCTACCTTCTCCTTCACCTTTGGAGTATGAGAATGTTGAGGCTCTCAACACCATTCGCACTCATCCTAAGCTTTTTCAAGTCTCTACCCCAATTAATGTCAACCACTTTGAATCTCTTCTCTCCAGCCATCCCAGCCAATTGTTTGTCAACTTGATCTATTATGGGCTTCATGAGGGATTCTGGTCCTACACTAATGCTGATATACTATTCTGAATGGCTACTCATCTGGGATAATTCCCAGCATGTAGCCAAATCTAGCAAAGAGGCCACTTTCTTTCAAGCTCAAATTGACAAGGAAGTTCAAGCTAGTCACTACTCTCAATCTTTTGGTCCTGATCTTCTCCCAGGAATGTATAGTATGCTGATTCATGCAGTTCTCAAACCTGGGCCAAAGAAGTTTCACCTCATCACCGATCAGAGTGCAGGTCAATTTTCCCTCAATAACATAATCTCTTGAGAGGATACATATTGCAGGAGTGACTTTGGATAATGTCCAAGACTTGGGCAATGCACTTTGAGTGATCTGTCAATAGGACCCTAACATTGAACTTGTTCTTTGGAAGGCTGATGTAGCTAAAGCCTATTGTCAAATGCTGATGCACCCCCTTTGGTGGGTCAAGCAAGTAGTTTCATTTGGCCTGAGCCACTATGTTGACCAGCATAATGTGTTCAGAGGATGTGCATCCCAATGTATCTTTCATGCTTTCATATCCCTCATCATATGAATCACAGTCATAGAGCTGCTTATTCTGTTCTTGTACATTTATATCAATGACTCTTTTGCAGTCCAACAAAAGAGTCAACTCCTTTATTACCAGCAGTATGGCAAATCATTGCCTTCAAACCACACTCAACTTCTACAACTTTGGGATTACATCAGGTTACCTCACAAGGATAATAAGAAAGTGTTTGGTAAAAAGCTCACTATTATAGGATTCAATGTCACTCCCAATGTTATGTGCATCCACATGTCCAATGAATTGAAACAACAGTTCATTACATCAGTACAAGTCTTTGGACTGCATGGGACAAGGCATCCTTTAAGGAAGTTCCAGCATATTTCTGGTTACCTTAACTGGGCATTGAATGTCTATCCACTGCTCCATCCAGATTTCTGTGCTTTGTGTTCAAAAACAGCTGGAAAGCTCTATCAGAAGGCACTACTATGGGTCAACCATATGTTGAAAGGGAACCCTATTGAATTGTGGATCACCTTCTCTGCTCAGATGGAATTTACTTCCTTCATTTGATATTGTGGTCATTCCATAACCTCCCTTCTTCCACCCTTTGTGTCTATTGTAATGCTTTGCCTATCATACTTGCTTTCTAGTATCTGTCACTCAATATTGCCCTCCAAGCTGGTGCCGCAGACCATTTTGCAACCCATGGGGAGTCCATCTTTTACCTGGAAGCACTCTGTGTCTGCTCCACAATCCTTGATGCTGTGACTTATCTGCCCCAAAAAGAACATTTAGCCATTTTTATGGACAACATTAACACAGTCCAACTTTTCAACTCCCTTGCTGCTCTTCCTACTTTTAACTGGATGTTAGTCAGGGTTGTTGATGCAGTCATCATGAGTAGGATCAATTTCAGGGTTTTTCACATTCCAGGAAAGCACAATGATGTCACAGATGCCCTCTCTCATCTATGCAATTCCAACCTTATCACCACTCATCCATGTCTTCTGACATCTTCATTTCAACCCCCTTGGGATTCACTGGGAGCATTCCAATCGTGATTCCATCTTCCTCTTGGCCCAAGCGACCTCCTCAGGTTGCTTGGACCTTGGACCACATTCTCATTGAGTGGTCCATTACATTGGATTTCACTCTTGACCACTCCTGTTGGCAACCTCAAATCAAATAATGACTTGGGCAACTCAAATACTCAAATTGACTGAGTAGAGCAAGAGATAGTTAGGAGGGAATCCCAACAAGAACTTGACTAAAGTTCTTGGGGCATTGGATTCAAGGTATATATACATTTTACATGTTTGTACTTATTATGATGCTGGTCCATGCATGTGAGGCTATGTAATGATGAATCATGTAAGTAGTAGTAAACTATGTTGAGTAAAGTAGATGGAGATTAAATATATGAGGTTGACACATGTTACAGGTCTAGACCTGGTTCACATGGTCACATGATGAAAAGAAAGATAAGGTCATGTGATGTGAAGTTGTGAAATGGTCATGTGACTGAAAAGAAAAAGGGGTGAGAAAAAGGGTTCACAACACTCTATGGTTTGCATTCCAGGCAAGATCAGATTGGTGGAGGTTCTGTGCAATTTTCATATGGATTAAATAGAGAGGCAAACACTGTTTGCATCATTTGAAGTCATTGTGGTGCTTGTGGATTCTTTTTATAGAAGTCACTGATTGCTTCTTTAGCATGGAAAAGGTTCCCTTCTATTTCCCACGTTTGGTTTTCTTTCTGGTACATATGTATCCTTTCTAGTGAATTAAGAACTCTAATTTTTGGCCCTTTAGCTGAGATGCTGTAATATAATTAATTTCAAATTCTTCGTCTCCTTCGTCCATAACTGTCATTGGTCCAGGTTTGTAGAGCTTCTGATTAGGAAGTCTTTCCTTGTATGGTTTAATCCATGATACATTTACCACTGGGTGAATTTTCATATAGTGTGGGAGTTTTAGCCTTATGGCATTTTCTCCTACCATTTCTAGAACTTTATAAGGGCCTAGCCATCTTTCCATTAGTTTACATGATTGACAGGTTTCCTTTAGATTCAGATGTTTGGTAGATAACCACACTTGAGAGTCCTTTTTGTAAACAGGCACTTCTGATCTGTGTTTGTTGGCTTGCACCTTCATTGCGTCCTGTGCTTTAGAGAGGGAAGTTGTCACTGCAAATTAAACTCCTATTAAAATTAATTAATATTTGTATGGAATTACCATGCTTTTTAATTTTAAAGAAAATCCCATTGGCTAAAGTTTATGTGAAGTCCTTGGCAAATGCTGTAGTGGCAGGTGCTTTCATGTTTTCCTTAGGTTCAATTCCCATGTGTGGTGAATATGAATGTGTGACTTGGAATGGGGATTTGCCCATAGCAGAGTGGGCCTTGTTATTGTATTGGAATTGCACAAGGGCTAGCCATTCTGACCATTCCTTTTGTTTTTCTGCAGTGTATAGACATAAATATTTTTGAAGGTCTTGTTTACATGCTCAGTTTGTCCATCTGTTTGTGGGTGGAATGCTGTTGACATATGTAAATTGATCTGGAGCATGTTGCCAAGATCCTTCATTACTTGTGCTGAGAACTGTGGGCCATAATTAGAAATTATGGATTGTGGGAGGCCATGTGTTTTCCAGATGTTGTCTCAATATAGTTTAGCAGTTCCCAGGCTGGTAATTGTTTTAACCATGGGAATAAATACTGCTTCTTTACTGAAATGGTCCACAACCATGAGAATGCTGTTATAGCCATTGGAAGTGGGTAAGTCCATAATGAAATCTGCTGAGATATCCTGCCAGGGACCCTCAGGAATAGAATTAGGACATAATTTGCCTGCCAGAGGCCATGTGGTTGGTTTTATCCAAGCACATCTTTTGCATCAGGAGCAATAGTCCATTATTTGTTTATGTATGCCTTTCCATGTATAGTAGCATGAGACTAACTCATGAGTTTTCTCTGTGCCACTGTGTCCAGCTATTGTAGAATCATGGTATAGTTCAATAATATCCCGGTGGAGATTACTGTGGTCCCCAGGCATGTATATTTTTCTGTTTGATTTGGACAATCCTTCTTCATCTATCTCAAATCCTGAAAGAGAAGACTTGCATAGTGTTGCTTGTGCAGTCTTTACTCAATCTAGAATTTTTTGTTCTTCTCCTTGTATATAAGTTACTTCATTTGCTCATATGTGTTCTGTGGGTATGACCATAACTCCTTTATTGTCTTGGTCAATTCCCACAGCGTGATCTTCTCTTCTAGAGAGGATGTTGGCTTTTCCCATGGATGTTCCAGATTTCCTAATAAGTTCATAGTTGAATCTAGATAAATATTGTGCCCATCTCGCTTGTCTGTGGTTGAGATCTTGAGATTTCATGAAGTATTGGAGATTTGCGTGATTGGTCCAAATCTCGAATGATTTCTTAGCACCTTATAGATGATGATGCCATTGTTCAAGTGTGTGAATAATAGAAAGCATATCTTTGTCAGCTATTGGATAGTTCCTTTGTTCTGGCATCATGGAATGTGATGAAAATGCTACTGGATGCCATTTTCCTTTTTTTTCTATAGATAGAACTGCTCTGGTTGCAAAGTCCAAGGCATTGCATTCTAACCGGAAATTACAATCATTATCTGGGTAGGCAAGGACCGGAGCCATAATAAATGCTTCTTTCAGCATGTCAAACATGTGTTGTTCTTTTTCTGTCCATCTCCATGTGAGATTATTTTTCATGAGATTGTTTAGTGGTCTAGCCACAATAGAGAAATCTTTAATAAATCGCCTATAGAAATTGGCAAGTCCAAGGAAACTCTGTACTCCTTTTATGTTTGTGGGAACTGGCCATTTTTGGGTGGCTTCTACTTTGCTGGGTTCCATTTTGATTCCTTCTTCTGAGACAATCATGCCTAGGAAATCAATTTTCTTTGTATGAAACATGCATTTTTCTGGTTTTATAAATAAATCATTTTCTTGGAGGCATTTGAGGACTTCTAGTACTATTGCATTGTGTTCCTCTTGGTTCTCATTTATAGTGAACATGAGGATGTTGTCAATGTATATAATGACAACTGCTTGCATGTCATGGAAGATGTCATTCATCATGGCCTGAAACATGGCTGGGGAATTGGTTTGACTGAAGTACATAACCAATGGTTTGTAGCTTCCCCTGTGACAAACAAATGCACCTTTCCATTCATCACCTTCTTTGATGCATACATTGTTATATCCCCATCTAAGATCCATTTTTGTGAACAATTTTGCACCCTGCAATTGGTTGGCCAATTGGGAGATCAGCGATAGTGGATAGTTGTTCTTTACCATCCATTCATTTAGGTATTGGTAATCTTGTACCATTCATTTCTTCCTGTCCTTTTTGGAAATAAAGAAGACTGGTGATGTTTGTGGAGATTTGAAAGGTCAGATATAGCCTTTTTATAATTGTTTGTCTACAAAGTCAGAAGTTTCCTTTTGTACTTTGACAGACATTGGGTAAAGTTTTCCCTTTTTAAGCTTAAATCCTGGCTTCATGTCTATGGCATGGTCCCAAGGTTTTCTTTTGGGCATCCTTTTGGAATGCTTCTTTGAAAATAAGTCTAGGAATTGGTGGAATTCCTTGGATACCATTTGTTTCACAGTCTTCTCAGTAACCAGTGTACTCTGCTGCTGCTCAGTCATTACCTTCTTTAATTGATGGTAAATGTATGGCATGTTGTTCATTTCCCTTTCTTCTAGGGTCCTGATGAATACTGGTCTGTTGAATAACAAATAGCATGTCCACAGGCATTGTGTGAGTCATACTGATCCTGTTTGCCAGTCAATCTCTGGATTATGCTTTGATAACCATGTGTATTCTAAAATTACTGGGTTCTTTCCCAGATCCATTACTTCTGCTATTAACATCTCATGATGTCCTTGGTAATCAATGATTATTTCTGCTGTGTGGGAGATATCTCCAGTGGAGTTCTTTGTTCCATCCATGTTAAAGATGGATATGGGTCATGTAAGTTTCATAAGCAAGAGTTTGTTGTTCTTGGCCCATTTGGCATCTACAAAAATGCTGTTTGCTCTGCTGTCTAGTAGAGTGTGGATTTCATGCATTTTGTACTTGGTTGTGGCTGAGGCCACCTTGATTTCAAGGTTAATTTCTCATTTTGTTTTAACAGATCTGAGACAGATCCATTCTGGAATTTCATAGATATCTTCATTCATAATTATATTTTTTTTTCTTGACTGAATTAAGCCTGCATTCCCCTGCAGTGAGCTCACTTTCATGAGACTCAGTCTGGGTTTGAGAAGTAGAGAGTTCATCATTTGTATCATTAAATAATGTCCTATTTTGGGAGTTGAAGAACTCATGTTCTTCTTCTCCATATTCGACCTAAGAGGAAAGTATAGCAAAACTATTTTTATTATTTTCTATTTTCTTTTTGTCTGTAGTTGACTGAACACCCAGTTTATTTAGTAACTTTACTCTTTTCCCAACTCATTAGCCAAGAAATCTGCAAAATAGGCCTTGGCAGCCTCAAAGTCCATAGCTGTTTCATTCTTGCATTGGTCTCAGCTCCCTTTCCAGCATTCTCATTTGTGCCAGATGAATTGCTTGTATTCACATGTACATTGTGATTTTTGCTACACCTTCAGCTATGCCCTCCCCCAAGGAACTTGCATTCCCACATTCCTTTCTAGATTTTGGGCAGTCCTTAACAAGATGGGGCCTTGGCAATTAAAGCACTTGCCTTTGCTGGTGCAGACAGCATTGATGTCCATGGGGTTGCCACAGCCGCTGTAAGTGTTATGGATAACAATACCCCCCCTTCATTTTCCCCTACCATTCCTCTGGACTACCCCAGGTCTTCTCTGTGGGATGACATTGTGGCTTCACTACAGGAGTATGCAGGGTCCAACACTACATTTAAGGACAGCCTCATGGCTCCATTCCTCTCCAAGGACACTGCCCCCTTTTGATCCTAATTCTTCTGTACCTATTTCTCCCATTCCAGTTCTTCCCATTCCGATTCTCTCTGTTCCTGTTCTTCCCAAGGACACTGCCTTCTCCGTCACATGCTTGTTATATGCAATGCATTTCTTATCTCATCATCATGCTCATGCCTTATGTTAGTTTCAGTCTCTGACTCACCTGCCCTAAACTGACTCCAGGCAGTATATATATTTGGTCTCCACCTGTAACTACTCTTTAACTTAAACCTACACAATCTACTGTGTATCTTGGAGTTCACCGCTGGCTCACTTCCCTCACCAGCTCTTGCGCTTACTCTTTTGCTTCCTGCTCTGCACCTTGGTGAGAGCCATCACTCAATGCTCAGCATAGTGGGCTGGCATACACTCTACTTCATCACTAGAGTGCCCTAGGATGGACTCCAACTACATGTTGGTGTCACATTGTTACTCAGCATAACAAAAGGTTTAAGTTTCTAGCTGTTGGAGCTATCTAGCCCAACCTACCCCATGGATGTTATGGTTTTTGTGACCTGGCATCACCTGTGACCTCCCACAACCATGTGCCTGGTGGCACCATGACTTTCCCCTCCCCTCTCATGGCACTGCCATTGTATTACCACATCGTACTTGACGATCAAGACTCACGGCTACCATTTCCCCTTTGTAATGGACAATCCCCGGCCTTATGCCTAGAATGGGCTCTTGCCTCTAGACTGGACATTCACCCAGGACGATGAGTTCCCTTTCATCACAAGGACTCCTGGCTCTTGCCTAGTGACTGGACATTCCCCCGGATGTTTACGTTTCCGTGTAAACACAAGGCCTGGATCTTCCCAGGAGTTTCCCTGGATTTTCCCTGATCCTATTCTCTCCAGTTGGGCTGTGGCTCATTGCCCCACAGATCTGAGATCTCCTGAGCATTGCCTCATTGATCCTAGATCATCCAAGATACAGCCTCTGGATTGTAGACTCCAACACCTGCCCTTAACAGGACAGCCTCGTTGACCTAGATCACATGCTATGTGACACGACACGTCTTGGACATGGTTATGCCTCCCCTAGAGTTCTCTTACTATATCAGGTTAGACTGGCCCTAAACTAGTGTACATGTATATAAGTTCAAGCTGAGCTCAAATTGTTATGATATACTATATTTTCAAACTTTTTAACTTAGCACATTCACGCACATACTTTACATCTTTCAGACTTCAAAGTCACGTGATGTGCATGTGACCATGGGAAACTACACGTGACCTATGGTCTAGACAAACACGCTGCACACATGCCTTATTAATTTCCATTCTTTCTTTCTTATCATCATCTTCTTTCTCTCACAATGTCTTCTATCATTTATCTATAACCAGTAGTCTTTCCCATGGATCCTATGGTCCATGCGCCAACCTGTAACATATATAAAGTAGCTGTACTTGACTGGACTCCCCAGTCTAATCCATTTGTGCCTTGTGACCTATGTCCTTGCGAGTGCATTAAGGAAGACATCATATCGCCTCTACTCTCTATTCTCCTCTACTCTTTGATCTTTGGTTTGGTGTAGCCTCAATGAGTCCCTGCCAGTGTTTGCTTGAGCGTGCTTGCAACACTTGGATTAGACTTATACACTGCCCAGGCTCTTGGGCTAAGGAGTACCCACCGGAGTTTTCCATTTTTTCATTTCTTTACATTCACACCTTTAGAATGTGGGGCAGTACCCCAAGCTTTTGTCTCATTACATAGAACCTTCTCAGTCCCTCCATTGAGGTGATAGCCGCGCAAGGGTTGTACCTTGTTTGCGAAGAGCGATACAGGAACCACTGTTGTCGTACAGCCTGTAGCTGAGCTTATATTGCCGTGTTAGTCCCTCAAGTGATTGGGGAGGTAGAGCGTCAGTTCCTAGTTCTTTTATGTTAGTATATGTGCTGTTTCGTTCCTGGGCTTTGTGGACCCCAGAGAACCCATTATGAGACTTTACAGAGAAGAAGGTATTACCTCCAGTCGAAAGTTTATTTTTTTAGGTCTTGTACTTGCCACATCCCTCGAGCTTGGTTGTAAGATACCTCGCAGTAAGGATTAAGCTGGCTCGTGTTCGCACAAACCAAATAGTGCAACAACCCCAACCAGTTCAGACCCTCACTGCTCCACTAGCTCCTCATCCACCTCCTTCCCCTCCAAAGAAGCAAATCCCTTATATCAAAAGATATTCCAATGCCCAATTAGCACTCTTTCATTACATACAGCTTCAATGTAACAGGTGTCGCAACAACTACTTTTCCAACTCTTTCTTTCTCCAACACCGTCATCCCCCCACCTCTCACTAAAAAATGTCTTCCGTTGACATCAATGATCTCATCAACCGCCTTGATGCGCTCGCCTTGAGCAAGGAGCACTCCAATATATCAAAGAAAATCATTGATCCGGGTAACTGGGATGGCGATTGATCAAAGTTTCGTGCCTGGTGCATTAGGCTTCAACTCTGGGTCAATGCACAGGATTGGAAGGACAACCACATCTGCATGGTTGCAGTCCTGTCTTGGCTCGAGAAGAAGGCTGAGGGCTTTGTCCAAATCACATTAGAATGATACTTAGAAGAAGAAGAAACCAAGATTCCAATCGCAGCAGGATCCATGGTAACTGCACCAAAATGCATTGTGGCTTGGCCCAAGTGGCCCGATCTTCAGATCGAAATAAAGGAGTACTTCCAGATTGAGGTACTGGCTCACAAGAGCCTTAAAAAGCTACAAGCCTTAAGGCAAGGGGCTAGGCCCATAGATTTGTTTATCCAGGAGTTTGTTGTTCTGGAAAAAGAAGCACAGATCGAGAAAGGATTCGCCCTCGAATTATTAAAAAAGGCAGTTGACTACCACATCTATTATCAAGCAAAGATGACAGGTAAAGAATCTTACGACTACACCGAGCTGTGCAGAAACTACTGAGACATTGGTAGGAACTTTGAACAAATTGCAATCGAACACAGTCCGCCCTCTTGCCCCACCCCCTCTTCTTATCGCCCCCAATATGCTCCCTGTCCCCCTCAGCCTTATGGCCAACAATATTATCCGCCCCCGCCACGACCTCCTCTGGGTAACCATTCCCATTTCACTCCCACAGGTATGCAGCTGGGTAGAGGAGCTCCAATGGAGATAGATGCCCAGCAGGCTCTCCCATCTCGGTCCAATACCCATACATGTTACAGATGCAACAGGGTTGGCCATATATGGCCTGATTGCTCACAGAACCCCAACAAGCGAGCCCTGTGTCTGCCGCAAGTATGGCAACAGTATCTTTGGGATTATGAGACAGGTGCTTTTGTGCCTGCTGCACCTTACCAGCTGCCCATGCAGCATGCCCAGCACACATATGGTCATCCCCTCCCACCTCCTCCAGCTGCCGCTCCAGTTCCGTCCACTCCCCCCATCATCACTCAGCAAGCGACAACACCGTTCTTTTATTCAGCAGAAGCTGAAGCTTACTACAGAGATAAATTTGAAGTAGAAGCAAGGCAAAAGGCGGCCTCCTCTTTAAATTAAATAAGTCTGTGAACAATGAGGGTGTTCATGGACTGGATAATTATGTGTTGTCTTCTGTTTCTCTTTCCTCCTGTAATATTTCTACTGATCTTGTGGACTGTGATGAGTCAGATTTTCCTGTATGTACTGTGGATGATCTTCTTGACAATATTATTCCCCATTCCGAAAGAGTGACTCAACAAAGTGTGAGTATGGCGCTGGAATTAAAACAAAGCGTGCTTAATTCTCTTGTCCGCCAAGTAAGAAATTCTCCTAATTATAAATCCCTCAATTCCCCTTCATCTATTTCTATTCACGCAAGCACGTTGTCATTCGGTGGTGAAATGTCACTTGAGACACATGTACTGAATTATGAAGATGGAAGTTGGCGATCTCAATCGTTTGAGTCCCTTCTAGATTCAGGCGCTTCTCACACTTTTATTGACAAGGACTATGTTCTCTCTCATGGTATTCCTACTTATAGAATCGCTAACCCTATTTCAGTGAAAAATGCTGATGGCTCTAATGGAGCTATAGGCCAAGTAACCCACACTGTCACTCTAATTATTGGAATTGCCAGCCACTACGAGGTTCTGGAAGCCTATGTCTCTAAACTAGGAACCCACTGCCTTATCGTTGGCTATGATTGGCTGGCTCAGCATAACCCCACTATAGATTGGGTCACTAAAACTATTTCTTTCCCTCGTTGCACACCCTATTGTCATATTATGGGTGATGGACCCTTTAACAAACCCATCAAACTTATTTATAACCATAGTATAGAAGAAGGACTCAAGGAGAAAGTGCCCAAAACATATCACAACTTCCTTGATGTATTTCCGAAAACGAATCCGAAAGAATGCTGGAATGAAAACCCTGGGACCACGCAATAGATCTGAAACCAGATTTCACTCCCAAAAAGGGTAGAGTAATTCCCATATTGGATGTGGAAATGGATGAAGTACACATGTTCATTGGAAAAGAACTCATGAAGGGTTACATTTGCCCTTCGAAGTCCCCTCAAACAGCACCAGTATTCTTTATACCTAAAAAAGATGGAAAAAAAAGAGACTCATTATGGACTATCATTATTTAAATGAAGGCACTATTAAAAACGCCTATCCTCTACCCCTGATTTCCACATTGATTGATTGCCTTAAGGGCACAGATATGTTCACAGCCCTTGATCTTCAATGGAGCTACAACAATGTGAGAATCAAGGAAGGTGATGAGTGGAAGGAAGCCTTTGTTACTCCCATAGGCACATATGAACCCACCATTATGTATTTTGGGATGACTAACTCACCCCCTACCTTCCAGCAAATGATGAATGATATATTTAACGACATGTATGCTGTACTCGTTATCTATATTGACGATTGTATGATATTTACGAAAGGCAAGACCAAGGAAGAGCACGAACAAATAGTAAAGGAGGTGCTTTCCTGTTTTCGCCAAAATGATCTTTATGTAGAACCAGAAAAATGTAGCTTCTCAAAGGACAAAGTGGACTTTTTAGGCATGGTAGTATCTAAAGAGGGAGTAGAAATGCAGGAAAAGAAGGTGTCTGGGGTATTGGATTGGCCAGTTCCTACATGCCTCAAACAACTGCAAGGCTTCCTTGGACTCTGTAATTATTATCGACGATTTATTGAAGGCTTTGCAGACATTGCACGCCCATTGAACGATCTAACCAAAAAAGATGTTCTATTCAAATGGGAACTGAAGCACCAAATAGCATTTGACTCCTTGAAAGCCAAATTTAAAGAGTCACCCCTGTTGGCCTACCCCAATCAAGACAAAGAAATGCGTCTTGAAACAGATGCCTCAGATATCGCCACAGGGGCAGTGAAACAACCCTAAAGCGAGTACGAGATGTACTTCAGGTCGTCACAGAATGTCAACCAAGGAGGAGAATATAGATGAAGGAATCGGGCTCAGTCTTAAAGCTTCAGAGGAAACTCCAAGAGAACTAAACTGGAGGACGTCCAGTGAAGTCTCGAGGTCTTATATAGATTCTACATATGTGTACATGTTTGTACCAGATCTAC
>JBBPQN010000075.1:0-31603 GCA_038092575.1 Boletus subluridellus | reverse complement strand
GTTAGGGCTATTGATGACCCTGCAAGGGTTAGAGCTAATGCCTTTTGGGTCTCTTGCAAATGTCAGCTCTTTGCAAAATAGCCAAACATTGGGACACTTTTTTGAGCCACTGTACCTAATCAGTAGGTAAGGTTTTGAGATCTGGACAGATCACAAGAATCTCAAATATTGGAAAAAACCCCAAACCTTATCCGGTCATCAGGCTTGATGGCACGCACTCCTCTAGGAATTCAATTACATTTTTATTTACAAACCCAGTACATTGAATGGTCATGCAGATGCCTTGTCTCAACAACCAGACCATGGTGATCCTGTCACAGATCACAACCAGAACATTACTGTCCTTCCACCTTCTTTATTCATTAACAATGTTGAACTTTCTTCCTCTTTTTACAATAAAATCATAAAAGAATCAGAAAAAATATAAGAAGAATCCTTTAATGAATACACTTATGATTACAATAACAATATTTTCAAAAACAAAAAAAAACAAAGTCTTTGTTCCCAAACAATTACATACAGAACTTCTCACTATTTGTCATGACTCTCCTATTGGTGGACACTGGGGTCAAGCCTGTACTTCTCATCTTCTCACCTGATATTTCTCATGGCCTGGTGTCACAAAAGACATTAAAAAATATGTAGATAGCTGCCAAGTGTGCACCCAAACAAAGGGAAAGTCAAAGGCACCAGCAGGTAAACTCATTCCTTTACCCACTTCCAAACGACCATGGGAAGATTTATCAGTAGATTTCATTACGGGTTTACCCACTTCCCATGGTTATACTGCCATTTGTGTCGTTGTTGATCGATCTTCAAAAGAAGTCATTTTTATTCCCACTTACGATACAGTTTCTTCAAAGGATTTAGCCATTATTTTCAGAGACAATATTTGGTGTATCCACCAAATTCCTTCTATGATCGTTTCAGATTGAGGACCCCAGTTCGTTTCAGACTTTACTTCCGAATTATGTAATCTTCTTTCTATTTCCCAAAAAATCTCCACTGCCTATCACCCCCAAACAGATGGACAAACAGAGCATATTAATAGAGAACTCAAACAGTATCTCCGCTCTTATGTAGCTAAGTGACAGACTGAATGGGCCGACTGGCTCAAAGTCACTCAATTCCATCACAACAACTCTCTCACCACCGCCACTGGCACTATCCCCTTCAATATCACATGAAATTATGCCCCTCGCATGGGCTTTGAAGGAAAGGCTAAAGGCATGGGAAAAGAATTTGGCATGGAGATGGGAAAACCACACAAAGAAGTAGAAGATGCATTAGAGGAAGCATGAGAAAGGATGAAAAAACAGTCAGAAAACAAAAGATCCAACACTCCTAACTACGAGAAAGGACAACAAGTTTGGCTTTTGGCTGAACATTTGAAGCTCTCTTATATGGCAAAGAATTTAACCCAAAAATGGATTGGTCCATATGAAATCCTCAAGGTACTTCCTAATGCCATCAAACTCAAATTGCCAAACTCTATTCGCATTCATCCCACTGTCAATATCTCACATGTAAAACCTTATCGGGCACCCTACCAGGTCAACTAGTCTCACGCCTTGACACAATAGAAGTTGACGAAGAAGGAGTAGAGCAGTTTGAGATCGACTACATAGTGGCATCTTGTCTTAAAGGCCACCAGCTTCAATATCTCATACATTGGAAAGGCTACGATGAATCTGATAGAATATGGGAATCAGGTGACATTATTAACACCACCCCTCAGGCAGTTTCCGATTTCCATAAAAGGAATCCTTTGGCTCCTCAGAAACTACATGGCCTTACCAGTGGAGACTGTTCTTCTCTCTTTACTCATTATGAAAACTTTACCAAAACAAATTACCATGGGACTCGCCTGGAATTTGAGTCTTAAAGAGGGAGTAGTATTATGATATACAATATTTTCAAACTTTTTAACTTAGCACTCTTGCGCACATACTTTACATCCTTCAGACTTCAAAGTCACATGATGTGCATGTGACTGTGGGAAACTATATGTGACCTATGGTCTAGACAAACACATTGCACACACACCTTATTAATTTCCACTTCTTTCTTCTCATCATCATTCTTCTTCTCTCACAAACACTTCTTTCATCTATCTATATCCAATAGTATTTCTCATGGACCCTATGGTCTGTGCACACACCTGTAACATATATAAAGTAGCTGTACTTGACTGGACTCCCCAGTCTAATCCATTTGTCACTTGTGACCTACATCCTTGTGAGTTGATTAAGGAAGACCACCTCGTCTCCACTCTTACTTCTCCTCTTTTCTTTACTCTAAGGATTGGTGTAGCCTCAACATAGTTCAGCCAGTGTTAGCTTGAGATCATCTCACAACAACTACTATAGGTTTATCTAAGAACATGCTTGACACAAACAGTTTTGGACATGCCACCACCACCCCCTTAATCTCCCAAGTGAATCTTAATCAGTCACTTGGATACTGCCAGGTAAGATTATTCTTACTAGTAGTGGTAGGACCACACTGATTACATGTTGTATGGACACTTCAGGTTACCCCCCAACTTAAGCCCTTAGCTTCATCTTTTACTACCAAAAGATGAAGCTAAAGGCTTCTTTTACTATGGGCATTCCCAGGGTGGTGGGTCATTTTCCCACATAGTCTGGAAAGCTATGTTTAGGTCATATTATGGCATTCCTGAATGTTGCCCTGAGTGATAGGGATGCCCTAGAATGCCCTCATAGAAATATGTTACTTTGGTGATTTTGAGCATGTTTTGATATGGAGGGGTGTCTGGGGTCCTACAAGAGGGCAGCCCTCTGACCTTTTTTTTTTTCCATTTTTGTACTAAAGGAAGTAAGAGGATAAGGAGACAGTCAGGTTAGGTGATAATACCAATACAATTTATGCTGTATTGTCTTTAATACCAGGTGGGGTATCTGGCAGTGCCAATGATAAATACTGGGGATGCTAACAGTAATAGGATGGTCAAGGTACATTGGGAGTGGTACTTTGTGGTAGGGGGAGTTAAGTGACTCATACTCAAATGATGCCAAAGGTTTTGGATATTGCTGTCTATAAGAGTAAAGGACTTGTACTTGATAAGGCTGTTGAGAGATAGATAGGGGGGGGAAAATACAGCCTTGGGTGATGGTGGATATTATTGCATATAAGTGAGGGTGATCCAGTATTGATTTCTAGACAATCTGCACAAATGCCTACATTTCTTGTTTTTTACATTGATTTACCACTTAGTTCATGATACAAAGCATCCCTCTGATGATTGCCAGAGTGTTTCTCTTAGCAATATAGGGCATCCCTCTAACTCCAGAGGGTACTCCTGTAAGTGATATCTCACACCACCAGAGGGCATCCCTCTCATTGCCAGAAGGCATACCTTTCACTGCCAGAGGGCATTCCTCTTACTATCCAAGGGCATTCCTCTCACTGCCAGGGAATCTCTCTGACCACCAGAGGGCATCCCTCTCCCTACCAAAGGGCATCCCTCTGACTACTACAGGATGTCCCTCTTCCTACCAGAGGGCATCCCTCTGACTACTACAGGACATCCCTCTAACTACTACAGGGCGTCCCTCTCCCTACCAGAGGGCATTCCTCTCCCTATCAAAGGGCATCCCTTTCACTGCCAAAGGGTGTCCCTTTGACTATCAAAGGGCATTCTCCTTACTGCCAGAAAGCATCCACATCAATAACACAAAAAGCACATCAGCAGTCTCATTAGCTAGTAACTAATCTAATTTGTGTCTTTTTCTGCCAATATATGTATCCACCCCACTACTAACCTCAGTTGAAACATCCCTATATTCCACCTCCAACATTGCCAACTCTTCTACCATATCCATGAATTCAGCATCTCCTCCATCTCTTTCACTTCCCTCAGAACTGAGGGAATCATCACTGTCTGATAAGTCTGGCTCATCAGCACCACTCCACAAGCCTTGTTGTTGGTTAGTATGTGCTGCAGCAATATCCAAGAGTGAAGGACCCCAAGATGTTGGCATGCTGTACAAGGGAGGGATGCATGAAATGGCATCTTGCCAAGTAGCACAAAGGCTTGCCATATGTTCCTGCCTCTCATGCAACTGATATATGATTGCAATATTATCTTGGAGATTTGTTAATAAGTATCACCATGAAAAGCAGACAAACTCACTGGTATTCTTATGAGCATTCTGCAAAGCATCCCACTCTGCCAACATCCAGTCCTGCATAGCACATCTTTCTCACTGCAGTCTCTTTTCCTCCTCTACACATCAATCCAGCTCAAGCATATTGTTGATGCCCTGGTGAACTTCATCATTGCCAAGCAATGTTGGTGTCTGGCCAGTTTCTTCCCCATCTTCTAGCCCAATGTCTTGCCATATCTCATCATCTACATCAAGACTAAAGTGACCCTCATGAGAGATCTTCTTGGGTATTATAGCTTGTTGAGGTCCACCACCTGAAGAAATATGTCTCTGCAGTTTGTCACAGAGAGAGTTATACTTTGCAACCAAAGCCATAATTGCAGGTTCTTGACGTTTCAGAGTAGATTGGGTGTGGATATGGAGCTTTTTGTCTGCATGGTAAATTAATTTTAAAATATAGTTGACAGTGAAACATGTGTACACTTACCATTGATAGTCTGATGATAGTCATGCTGAAGGCAATCTAACTCAAATTTCCTTTGGCAAAGGCAGTCATGGATATGCTGCTTCAGTGCATGGGCATTTATGCAATCACGGAGGTATGGGCTGGCCTTGAGGTTCTTCAGCTCTTTCTTCTCCTTGACACCCAAAGCACTAAGCTGTGTGGTAAGGGTTTTCTTCATTGGCTCCAACAAAGTCTCAAGGTCCATGTTGATATGGACAGTATCTGCAGCAGGGTGAATTAGCTGACATTCAAGTTCATATATCTCCTTCTTTTTAATGGACATGTTCTCAATAAGTGCTAGGGTGGATTCAGCAGCATGCAACCCATTCTTCTGTGATTGTTCTGTAGAGGAAATCATCAGCAAAGCATGATGGAACATGGGGGTGAACATACTGGGTAATGGTTTGGTTTGAGCACCCTTTTGAGCAATCCAAGCCTCACAAAAGACTGATAAGTCGCCCGATCGACCCTCTAGCAAGCCACGCCAGCCTGCTGATTGTCGATCCCCCTCCCACTCCCCAGCGAGAGTGGATGCCACAAATGAGAGCCCTTCATGGATGGCTGTGACTAAGCATAAGCCAGTGAGTACTCTTCCTTGATAGACAATTGGGTGCACTGTGCCTAACATGTCATTTTAGTAAACGGTCGCAAAAACCCCCGGATGGCAACAGGTTCATTGTTCCTCGGATTTAGATGCAGGGACTCATCACACGTTACAGCAAACCATCAAGGAACCTCCTTCAAACTTTACTGTTTCCTGTACTTTCTTGTCTTGCAAAGGCTTTCCTGCCACTTTCCACACATACTTCCTTTCATCTGACCCAATCCTGTTGATCTTGGTCTCATCTGACCATCTGACCCTAATCCAGTCCTCCACAGTCCAGTGTTGGTGCTTAAGAGCAAAGGCTAGCCTGTGTTACCTATGCCTAACAGACAAGAGTGGTTTCTTTTTCTTGACTACAGCCTTTGGAGATGCAGACTTGAGTACACTTCAAGCAGTTTGGGAAGAGACAGGAGAGGAGAGGGCAGAATTGATGAGATGGGTTGCCTGGACAGCATTTTCAACCTTGCCAAAGGTGATATTAGAGACAATTCTCCTTTTATTAGTAGGAGAAAGCTTGGAAGAACATCCTAATTTCATGTTTTCCTTGCCTGAATGGATCTCTTTGATAACCCTGGCCACAGTAGACTCCCCCAGACCAGTTTGGGAGGATATTCTCCTAGCAGAAAGGCCAGATTTAGAAAGAAAGAGGATATTGGCTCTAGTAGAGGCAGAAATGGATTTCATGATGAAGTAGGATTAGCTAGGTGGTATCCCAGCCCTTTAGATTACTCAGAATTATGTAAGTTACATAATCAGACAGGGTTGAAGCCCAGCATCCATCAGAACATTATGTTATTTACTAAATAATGACTAATAACATCATGGTCAAAAAAGTGTCCCAATGACATGTCATTTTAATATAATTATATCTCAGTACCATGGCAACCAAATTACATGACCAAGGGTTTAGATTCAGGGCAAGGGTTAGGGCTATTGATGACCCAGCAAGGGTTAGAGCTAACACCTTTTGCTTCTCTTGCAAACATCAACTCTTTGCAAAATAGCCAAACATTGGGATACTTTTTTGAGCCACTGTACAGCTCATCAATAAAATGAACGAAGGATTCTCCATCAAATTTCAACAGGTGCTGTGCATTGAAAACAAAGTGTGGCCCAGTGCACAGATCTTTCAATAAATCACATGCCCAGTCCCAAAGTGATCAATACCACACTGGGAACTCACACAGTTCTGGTTCATTCTGATACTGGACTGTGATTGGTGTGTTTTGGAACTGGACTGATTGTGTTCAATTTAACTTAAGATGAATGAAGTATTAACAAACTTACTGGCATGAGCTGCGAGCCAGCAGCATCTCATGTGCAGCAGAGTTCATTGTAGTTTCAAAGTGTACATCTTTCATGCTTGTCATATGCCCACTAAAGTAATTTGATGAGACAAGTAGTCTGGTTCTTATTGAGGGCCACTTCTAAAGCAAGTTCAGACACCTCAAAATCAATCAGGGTGCAGAAAGGATGCCATGGCTCCTGATCAGCTTCAGGAGCCGGCGGTACATGCATATTCTCGCAGGTGAACTCACCAAAGGGTGAGATCTTCGGTGTGTGCCCGCTGTGAGGATGGTATTTGACATGTATGTTGTCTACTTGAGGTCCATTGACAGGCTCATTGTCTATGCAAGGATGAGCAGTGAATTGATTCAGTTGATGAAAATCTATCCTGATTATAGTTTCTGTTGTCTGGACCACCAGCAAATTCCTTGGCTACTGACATACCACCAACATCATCGAAGGTCAAGTTGGCCCACACATTACGCCAAGCTGTAGAAACACATGTAAATATGACATCACTGTATTACATAGATGATAGAACATACCTGGCTGTTGCAAATGTGTGGCCTGAACCACACTTGGACCAGCTGCAGCTGGTGCAGGTTCTGAATTGGATCCATTTGTATCAATAGGACATTGGTCTGATGTATCTCCAGTTCTGGGGAAGTAGCTAACTTGAATGACTCAACATACTTTGTTTGAGACACTTGAGCAGTGCAGCATAGGGAATAGCATGGGTACCAGATATCCGCATGGGTCTCAGGCACAGGTATCTCACGAGTATGAGTATGGATATTGCTCTCAGGTACCCATACCCTGACCTGTACCCTCATGTGGGTACCTACCTGATATGGTAAGTTGTGGCTCACTTATTGTTTTTTTTGACCAACTCACCCAACGCTCTCACTCACCCTCACCCTCGCCGTCCTCGTCCTCACCCTCACCGCACCTTCACCTCACCCCTTCACCTCACTGGCACCCACCATCAACTAACGATAATGACAAGGGATGGCACTGCACATGCAATTGTGTGTGTTGTGCCATCCCTTGTCTCGTCCTTGTCCTTGTCCTCACCCTCACCCTTGACCAGAGGAATGGCACAGCCATCTTCGTCCTCACCTCACCCTCACCTCACCCTCAACTGATGACAACAATGACAAACAACGCAATGCACACAATCATGTGCATTGCGCTGTCCTTCGTCTCGTCCTTGTTCTCACCTCACCCTCACCCCACCCTCAACTGATGACACTGAGGAACGATGCCTCGTTCTCACCCTCACCTCACCCTCACCCTCGACCGACGACAATGATGAGGAACGATGCAACACACACAATTGTGTGTGTTGTGCTGTCTCTCGTCTCCATCTCTTGTCTTGTCCTCACCTCACCCTCACTCCACCCTCGACCGACGACGATGACGACGATGAACAACACGTCATTCTTGTCCTCACCCTCACCTCACCCTCACCCTTGACCGATGCCGACGACGACGACACGTCATCCTCATCCTCACCCTCACCTCACCCCACCCTCAACTGACGAGGAGGAGGAGGGATGGCACAGCGCACACCTCATCTTGTCCTTGTCCTCACCTCACCCTCACCTCACCCTTGTCCTCACATCCTCACGCTGTTGCTGCCATGCGACACCATCACCCTCGTCGCCCTCAGTGTGCAGGAGCAACAGCAGAATGTGCAAATTGTGCACGTTCTGCCATTGCTCTTGCACACTTGCTTCAACTCCATGTTCGTACCCACGGGTATACCCCCCTGGGGTACAAGTACGGGTCCCCATTTTGCGTACCCGCGCATTTACCCGTACCCTGGTCACGGGTATGGGTATATGTGCAGGTATGAGTACAGGTATGCCTCCAGACACCCAGGGGTATACCCATGCTATTCCCTAGTGCAGCATCTTCTTGGTTCCTGCGAGCCTGGCCATGAAGGCCTACTTCCAGATGAACGCTTGCTTCTATAATGATCGAGCCAAGATCCTTCCCCTCCTTGCCAAGATGAGCAAAGGTTGAGGGAAGGACTTCTCTGAGGGTTGGTACTGGAGGATAGGAGATGAAATGGTGGAAGATAACGCTAAGTCTTTCACTGCCATAACAGAAGGCTTCATTAAAGCCTTTACCCCATACAATGTCAGAGCTAAGGCTTGAATCGACCTGGGGGGGTTGAGGCAGAACCTCAGGGATTCTGATGGGCTGGACGACTACAACCTCCAGTTCCAACTTCTCACTGGAAAAGCTGAGATCACAGATCAGAAGGCATTGATTGAGTGGTACATCAATGGCCTGGACAGCAACCTCTCCGACTCCATCCTCATGATGCCCGTCGTCCCTAACTCTATTGACAAATGGATCCAGAAGGCCTCCCAGTTCTCTGAACAGGCAAGGAGGAGAGATGGACTTCGACGCGGAAGGGCTTTCATCCCCATGTCCACTTGGACCCCTCTCCATCAGACTCGCACCGCCCCTTGACGCGACCCAAATGCCATGGATGTGGACGCTGTCCGCCTCACCCCAGTCGAGTGTGCCCGACACATGAAGGACAACCTCTGCTTCATCTGCCACCAGAAGGGATGTCACACCACCAACCACCCTCGTCCTTCCTGCAACAACAACCCCCCTTATAGCAACAATGGACCCCCATGCCCCCCTAGAAACCCCCAGAGGGTCAGGACCGCCTCCACCACTCCTACCCCAGACCCAGTTGCGACTTACATTGCCAATCTTGGAGGGAGAAATGTCCCTAAAGAGGACATCCTATAGGTGCTCAAAACGTGCTACGAGGACCTGCAACCAGAGGAGGAAGGAGAGATGGTAGCAGCCGCTAGGATAGAAGCAGCAAGGGATTTTTGAAATGGAGGGAAGTCTCGATGTCTTCTCCTCCCCTCGTTATAGCTCCTGTATTTGTATCAGATTCACATGCCCAGTCAATCCAAATCCCCCTCTCTCTCTATACGCATGCAGGAGCAGAAATCATCAACGTCATGGCTCTCATTGATAGTGGAGCCACCAGATGTTTCATTGATTGAGACTTTGTCTCGAGGCATCACATTCCCACTACTTGACTTCTTAAACCCCTAAAAGCTCGAAATGTGGATGGAACCACCAACAAAGAAGGGATCATCCAACACCAGGTGTCCCTAACTCTCTGGGTAGGAGAAATTGAAGAAGAGCGAAAGCTAATGGTCATCAACTGTGGATCCGAGAATGTTATCCTCAGTCTCCCTTGGCTTAAGGACCTCAACCCCACTATCGACTGGATCACTGGACAGGTCACCATCCCAGACCAACTCCCTGTCCCCTGACATGATTCTCCAAAAGCCATCACCCAGCAATACCTCATCCAATACCTAGATATGGATCCAGACCTTTGCATCGCTCAGATGTAGAAGAAGCGACTTATTCGCTCCCTGACCATTTTGAAGACCACCATTACCACAGAAATCGCCTCAAAGACAGAAAAGGTAGAGAAGAAGCTTCTGCAGCAATACTCTGCCTTCCAAGATGTGTTCAAAAAGAAGGCCATCGATGAACTACCCCCCTCCCGATCCTTTGACCATGCCATTGACCTTAAGGAGAGCTTCACCCCAAAAGTTGCCAAAGCCTATCCTCTCAACCTGAAGGAACTCGATGCCTGTAGAGCCTTCATAGATGAACATGTCAAGTCAGGAAAGATAGTCCCATTGAAATCACTGCAGGCTTCCCCCTTCTTTTTCGTCCCAAAGAAAGATGGGTCGGTTTGTCCCTGCCAGGACTACTGATATCTCAACAAGCATACCATCAAAAATGCCTACCCTCTCCCCCTTATATCCAATCTCCTGGACAAACTAAAGGGTCCCACCTCTTCACAAAGATGGATATCCAATGGGGGTATAACAACGTGCTGATCAAACCTGAAGACCGCTGGAAGGCTGCCTTCATCACGCCCTTTGGCCTCTTTGGACTTTGCAACTCCCCCACCACCTTCCAAGCCCTCATGGACCACCTCTTCAGAGATATGATGGCAGAAGGATGGCTCATCATCTATATGGATGACATCCTAATCCATTCCTCCTCCCCCACCGTTCACAAGGAATGAACGAAGCGCATCCTCAAACAACTCCAGGAGCATAAACTCTTCCTCAAACTTGAGAAGTGCTCCTTTGATGTCGATGAGGTGGAATACTTAGGGATGATCATGTGAGAAGGGCAGGTAAAGATGGACCCGGTCAAGCTGAGTGCTATCAACGACTGGAAACCTCCAACCTCCGTTAAAGCAGTCCGGTCATTCATAGGATTCTGTAACTTCTACAGGAAGTTTATCCTGGACTTCTTGACCTTAGCCTGCCCCCTCATAGAATTGACAAAGAAGAACACCCCCTGGGAGTGGAAGGAACCCCAACAGACTGCCTTTCTCGCTATTAAGGAAGCCTTCACCAAACGACCAGTTTTACGCCTCCCTGACATCCTCTCCCCCTTAGGGGCTGTCCTCATGCAAAAGGACGCCAATGGCTACCTCCACCCCTGCGCTTATCTCTCCCAGACCCTCTCTCCAGCTAAGAGAAACTACAACATCTATGATTGCAAACTCCTCACTGTCATCCACGCCCTTGAAGAGTGGCAACATTACCTCTTGGGCACCTCCCACCCCGTTACAATCCTAACAGACCATAAGAATTTGACCTACTTCAAACAGCCCAGGAAGCTGTCTTGCCGCCAGGCCAGATGGTTGATGTTCCTACAGGACTTCAACCTGACCTTCCACCATCTCCCTGGTACTCAGATGGGCCCAGCAGACGCTCTCTCCCGAAAAGATGATGTCACAACCACTGGCAATAACCAAGATGTCACCCTCCTCTCTCCCGACCTCTTTGTTTGATCAATCAACACAGCTTTGGCTGACAAGATTGCATCCCCTTCTCCCATCGACCCCCTTGTACTTGATGCTGTTAAAGCTCTTGCTGATGGTTCCTCCCCCTTTCCCCGAGTGGCCCAGACAGACTGGACCTACGACCACCCCCATCTGTACTACAGGAGTAAACTCTTTGTCCCTGAGCTGGCCTGGTGAGATCTCACCCATGCTGTTCACGAGGGCAAAACCAGAGGGCATGGCAGATACTTCCAAACTGTCAATGCCCTCCAATGAGACTATTGGTGGCCTGGCCTCACCACCTTCATCCACCGCTTCATTTCAGGTTGTGCCACCTGTCAGGCCCATAAGGTTAACACCCACCCCTCTGCCCCACCCCTGACCCCGTTACTTTCTTTGGCGATCTGCCCCTTCCAATCCGTCTCGGTGGATCTCATCATGGATCTCCCTCCTTCCCTTGGGTTTGACTCCATCATGGTCGTGGTCGACCATGGTCTTATGAAGGGGGTAATTTATGCCCCTTGTCTCAAAATCATTGATGCCGCAGGTGTGGCACTTCTATTCTTCAAAACAGTCTTCCGCCACTTTGGATTACATGACAGATGTATCTGTTGGAATTTATTATTCCTTATTTAGTATTACTGGCTTACTTAAGCAGATAGTATTTTCGGTCGTAGTACCTTGTTACACCTCAGCTGGTTTCCCAACCACTGAGGTGAGTACACTAACATTAGAGCTACCTATTATTAGTACTGACTACTCACAGTACTTAGATATTCAATAGTATCTCCAACTGAGAACACCAATTCGCCTCCGCCTTCGCAAGAGAGCTAGCCAGACTTCTCAAATATGATCTGGCCCTCTCCACTGCATACCACCCCCAAACCGATGGTGAAACCAAGCGGGTCAACCAGGAACTAGAGACTTACCTCCGTATCTTCTGTGATGGACATCCTGAAAGATGGGCAGAACTCCTCCTGATGGCCGAATTCTCCCATAACGCAGCCGTTCATTCCGTCACCAATAAGTCCCCCTTCTCTCTCATGATGGGATATGAACCCCATCCCTACCCTCCAATTGGCAAAACATTCCTCCCTGCCCTGGAACAACAGTTGAAAATACTCGGAGACACCCAATCGGAGGCTGTTGCTGCACATGAGAAGGCACAAAGAAGCATGAAGGAGCAGATCTCCTCCAAATTCCACCCATGGAAAGTAGGGGACAGGGTATGGCTAGAAGGAAAGAACCTTTGCCTCTGTTACCCCTCTAGGAAACTCGCCCCCAGACAAGAGGGATCATTCAAAATTGCCCAGGTCGTCTCCCTGGTGGCATTTCACCTTCATCTCCCAAAAACTTGGTGGATCCATGACATGTTTCATGCCTCCCTCTTATCCACCTATCAGGAGACCTCGGAACATGGTCCTAACTACTCTGACCCTCCACCGGATCTAATTGGAGGAGAAAAAGAGTATGAAATGGACAAAATCCTCTCACACCGCGGAACACAAGGACGGAGACAGTACCTGACCTCCTGGAAAGGATACTCTGCAGCAGAGAACACTTGGGAACTGGAAGGAAGTTTCAAACACGCGCAACCACTCCTTCGCACTTATAAACTTCACCACCCTAAGGACTTCCCATCCCCATCCTCCATCTAAACCACCATTGCAATGGCCATCACCCAGACACCCCCTGTCCGCTGCAACTGTCTCTCCGTCCCTCACCGCCACATCCTATTCGCCTCCATTCTGGAGAACCCTGTCACCACCCTCATCATTGAAAGAAGCCAGGTCTTCGCCTATAACTACAACCTCATCTCCCTCACCACCCTCATCATTGAAAGAAACCAGGTCTTTGCCTATAACTACAACCTCATCTCCCTCACCCGCCTCTACCGGTTGTACGCCACGGTGAGGTGTATGTATAATGACCCGGTTGACCCCAGATAACCAACCCCCTGTCTATGCCACTTCCTTAAACGGGGCCATCACTGAGGCGAGGTCCCTTACTTTAGATTTACTTTGGAACCAAGGGTTCAGTGCAGTCATTGATGCGCTCCCTCCTCTTGCTGTCTCCCCCATCCTTCGCCCCCTCATCCTCTCCATGTCTGAACTGGAGAGAGAGATCTACTTCTCCCAGGACCCTCTCAATATCCCCGCCGCCCCGCCCCTCACTCCTCCAACCATGGAGCTACCCATGGGGGTATTAACGGTTGGTCCACCTCACCCTCTCCTACTCCCGTTCCAGTTCCACCCCCCTCCTCCAGCACCGTCACTGATAGGGCCACACCTCCTGTGAGGACTCGCTCTGAGTCAGCCAAGTCCTTTCGGACCAGCATCAAGGGGATGCCAGCCCCTCCAACACCAGCGACCTCTCTCCCCACTATTAGGAGAGTCCACCACACCAGCCTCTCGCAGGAGGAACAACAACAACTCGGACTCGGGACCACAGTCCTTGTCTCATTGGGCCCACCAGTGGGCACAAGAAATCAACGAGGAAATGTGGGTCGTTTCCACTCTCCCTGCCATGTCCCCACCCCAGGACCCCTCACCATCATCACCCCCACTCATCCCATCTCCCCCGCCCTCTCCGCTGTCGGTCACCAACCCTCCACTCCATCAATGGCCCAACCCTCTCCCCAGCCTCATGTTCCCCCCCACCATCATCTCAGGTGCTATGAGTACCACTCCACCGACCACTTCCGGGTCAATTGGGTGCAGTACATCTGCCCTTACTGCCGCACCACCGCCCCTGGACACATCCAGGCTCAATGCCCTCGTTGAGTCTGTTCTCTCTGTGGAGAGGTTGGACACATTGCCGACAACTGTGTCTTCCGTGACAACGAGTGGGTCAACTGGGACCATGACCCCACTGACAATGAGATCAACGAGGGGGACCAATCTGGATGAGACTGAGGAGGTGGAAGAACGGACCCAGCTGGAACTGGAGAATATAGAGGAAGAGTTGGAGCCTCTTCCATACGAAGGGGGTAATGTTACAGATTTCTTTCCCTTTTATCCTTCTAACTACGCTCTCGCCCATTCCTCTTCACATACGCAAGAGGGCTTCGCCCTTATGGCGCTGACCATACAACACGCCACTTTTACAGATGATCTTCTTGATATGGACAAATAACCTCTTTTAGGCAGCTCTCTCGTACTGCCTCGTATTCCCCTCTACCCAGATGGTCTGTGTGCACTCTTACTTAGCTGGTCTGTGTGCCATTCCAAGTAGTATAAATACTTTGCCCTTGTACTCTAGTTCGATATCTAGTTCTACACAATCTATTGCCTAGAATCTGGTCATTCCACAAGTGATTAGTCTAAGGATTAGTCATAGCGAGACCCCTAAGCTTCTTAGTGTCTTCGCACTACACTCGAGTGTGCACTTCAACTAGGTTCTATGCATTAGCATAACACTTCTGCTGCATCCTCGCCCCTGGACACAAGCAGGCTGACTGCCCTCGCTGACATTGCAACTATTGCGACCAGCTTGGATACCTCGCAGCAGACTGCCCCCTCCATGACCTCTCAGCTATCAACTGGGATGTCACCAACTATGAGGAGAACGAAGGAGACCAGGACAACTGAGGTTGAGTCTGAGATGGAACTTCAGATGTACATGGAGAGTAATGTTATGGATAATGATACCACCATCTCATTTTCCCCCATTATCCCTTTGGACTACCCTGGGTCTTCCCTATGAGACAACATTGTTAACTCCTTACAGGAGTATGCAGTGTCCGACACTGCCCTGGAGGACTGCCTCTCTGATCCATTTCCTTCTGAGTATGTACTGCCCCTTTGATCCTATCGTATTCTATCCGTTTTCTTCCAATCCTATGTATTTAACCCAAAGGACACTGCCCCTTTCTGTCACATGCTTGTTATATGTGACATGTTTCTTACCTCACCATCATGTCTGTGCCTCCCCTTATGCATAGTTTTCTATTTCATCTCACCTGCCCTAAATGCCTTCAGGCAGTATATATATTAGAGCTCCACCTGTATGTCTCTTTAACTTAAACCTACACAATCAACCATGTATCTTGGGTTCATCTGCTGGCTCACTTCACTTGCCAGCTCTTCTGCTTTCTCCTCACCATTCTGGTGAATGCTGTCTATCACCACTAGTCTACATTGCCTCTAGTGGACTACTCTCCCTCCTCACAAGAGTACAGGTGTATCCAACTACATGTTGGTGTACCATTGTTACCAGTTGTAACAATGTGGTCCTGTTCATTGATGCCTTCTGATACCACTAGTGGGTCATTCTCTTCATCAAATCGCCACTTCCCCCACAATCTCCACATATCTTCATCATTCCCATCAAAACCCTCTTCCAGGGGCTGATCAAATCTGCAGTAGGGCTGATGTGGTGTCAGTGAGAAACCATGTCTTTGGGAGAATGCATCTGTTATGGTTTTCATGACCTGATATCATCCCTGAACTTTGCCTTTGTCTTTGTTCTCTTTGCCTCCCTCTATTGTATTACCAGATTGTATTTGATGATCAAGACTCGCAGCTACCCCTCTCTTGACTAACATACAATCCCCGGTCTTACACCACAGATGGGCTCTTGACCCTAGACTGGACACTCCCCCGGACAAAGTGTTTCCATGCTTCACAAGGACTGGATCTTCCCTGGCAATTCCCTGGATCTTCCCTGATCTGCATCTCCCTGGTTAGCTGTGGCTCATTGCCTCACAGATCCATGATCACCCAAGTACTGCCTCGTTGATCCTCAGAAATTGAAAAAGAGGAATATGATATTCAATATGCCATTCACAACACCATCTCCGTGCTTGAAGTGCAATTGACATCAAAAGTCAAGAAAACCCCTGAGGAACCTGTTTCCAAGCAATATCACAAATATTTTAATGTATTTAGAAAAAAGGAATCAGAACAAATGCCAATTAGAAAACCATGGGATCATGCTATAGATCTCAAAGAAATGTTTAAACCTAAGAAGGAATGAATCATTCCTTTATTGGTGATAGAGCAAGATGAAGTTGCTGTGTTCCTAGATGATCAACTCAAAAAGGGATATATTTGCCATCAAAATCTCCACAGACATTACTGGTGTTCTTTATACCTAAAAAGGATGGAATGAAATGGATGGTCCAGGACTACTGTTACCTCAATGAACACATTGTTAAAAATAATTATCTGCTTCCCCTCATCATGCAGCTTGTAAACAAGCTCCAAGGCACAAAGAAATTTACAAAAATGGATCTTCGATGGGAATACAATAACATATACATCAAAGAAGGTGATGAGTGGAAAGCCACTTTCATTTGCTTTTGTGGAGCATTCAAGCCACTTGTCATGTACTTCAGACTTTGCAATTCTCCGCCACCTTCCAAGTGATGATGAATGAGATCTTTGCCAATATGGATGATGTCTATGTTGTCTACATAGATGACCCCATGATCTTTACAAAAACAGAAAACCAGGAGGAACACAACAAGATCATGCTAGAAGTCTTCCATCAGCTCAAAGAAAATGACCTCTTCATCAAACCAGAAAAATGGATGTTCAGCACCACAGAAGTTGACTTCCTTAGCATGATTGTTGGCAAAGATGGTATTAAAATGGACCAAGAAAATGTAAAAGCTATTATTGAATGGCCAGAGCCAAAGACAGTAAAGTGGGTACAGAGTTTTTTGGGCTTAGCAAACTCCCATCAGAGATTTATCAAGGATTATGCAATGGTGGCTAGGCCACTATATGATCTCATGAAGAAGGATGAATCTTTCCAATGGAAAGAAGCCCAAGGTGCTTGACACACTAAAGAAACACTTTACCATTGCTCCTATCCTTGCTTTCCCTGACATCAATTGTTGCTCCCACTTAGAATCCAATGCTTCAGACTTCACTACTGATGCTGTCCCATCTATAGAAAAAGAAAATGTCTGGCATGCTGTTGCCTTCTCTTCTCACACCATGACACCACAAGAATGTAATTACCCAATCACAGATAAAGAAATGCTTTTAGTAATCCAAGCACTGGAACAGTGGCATCACTACCTTGAAGGGGCCTGACACCAATTTGAAATTTGAAATGACCATCAGAACCTTCAGTGGTTCATGACACAACAAGACCTTAACCATCACCCACTGGCAGTGTGATGGGCTATGTATCTTTCCAGATTCAATGCAACTTGACATTACCAACCAGGTCACACTATGACAAAACTGGATGCTCTCTCTAGATGAGATGAGCACAAAGAAGGAATAGAAAATGACAACAAAGGAATCACCATTGTGTCTCCAGATAAGATCCAATCTGTGATCATGATTGCAGATGATGGGGATATCATAAAACAAAAAATCTTTAATGCCACATGAAATGACCAATGCTTACCAGACAAGTGATAGCCCACTAGGACAGTTGAGTGAATCAAGTAGCTGCAGAGGAGGTTGGGAAATCTCCAAGAGAACAAGACTGGGGTCCTTTGAAGGGTAACTTCAGCCTTATATATTGTCTAGGAGTTTACACTTGTGTACACTAGATCTGACAATATGCTATGCTACAGGGAGTCAGGACAAGTCATCATGAGTTGGTAGGAGTCATGAGAAGGCATGTGGAATAGAGGGCATAGCATAAAAGTCATATGAAGTCATATGGAATCATAGTGAGTCAGTGTGAGTTGAAAGTAGCCATGAGGTGGACATGAGGCAAGCACTGAGTCAAGCTGAGTCCTTGTGAGTCACTTATGATTGAATGGATCTAGAAGGGTCTAGGCATAAGGGGCAAGAAAGGAGGAGTCTAGATTGTAGTCAAGGACTTGAGCATTGAGTGTCTCAGGTGATAGGGGCTATTAGATAGGGGCTAAATGCGAAAGTCATTCTAGAAAGTCAGGAAAAATAGGTAGAAATATATGAAAAATAATGGGGTCTGTAACACCACATGTCCCCTTAGCAAGATGGAAATACAAAAAAGAAATACAGAAACAAGGCAGTGTTCAAGAAGAATGTGATGGCTGTCTATATGACAAATATGGACACCTTTATGTCCCAGATAAAGCCATCCTGAGGATGGAAATAATAGAAAAACACCATGACTTGCCTGTCACAGGGCATTCTGGTTATGAGCAAACTGTGGACCTTTTTCAATGTAATTATTGGTGGCCTGGAATGGCTACTACCATAAAAAAATACATCACTAGATGTGATACATGCCAGAGATTCAAATCAGACAACACTATTCCCAAAATACCATGGGAATATATTACAGCTGACTTCATTATGGATTTATCTGATTTCCATGGTCATAACTCAATTCTCATGGTCATTGATCAACTATTCAAAGAAGTGGAATTGATTCCATGCATAGAAAAATGTTCGGCCATTGATATAGCTAGGTTGTTCCTTTCCCATGTGTGGAAGCATCATGGTCCTCTCCATTGCATCACCTTGGACTGCAGTTCACAATTTGCTTCACAAGTTATGCAAGAAATAAATCCCTAAATATTTTCACCAAGCTGTCCACTTCTTTCCATCCACAGATGGACAGACAATCAGAGATTGTAAACAAAGAAGTTGGAAAATTCCTTTGCATCTTCTGCTTCAAGAAGCAGGACATATGGAGTGATTGGCTTGCCATCACACAATTTTCTATAAATAGTAAAATGCACTCTGTGACTAAAAAGTCATCCTTTGAGGTCACACAATCTTATATACCACACATGGGAATAGAACCTCTAACAGCAGATAAAGCACTGGCAGCTAAGACATTCTCTCATGAGATGGAACATATCGTTGATAGTGCAAAAAACAATTTAAAAGAAGTGCAAGAGTGCATGAAAATAAATGCAGACAAACACTGCTCAGCAGTGCTGGATTATGTCATCAGCCAGAAAGTCCTTTCCTGTAAAAACTTACACTTGACGCATGCCTCTCCCAAGCTATCCAAGTGATGGCTTGGCCCTTATGAAATCAGTGGCCTTGCACTCAATGCAGTCAAACTGTGCCTTCCTCAATTTATGCAAATCCAACCCATTGTTAATATCTCCTGGGTCAAACCTGTTAAAGAATGGTTAGACAGACAACCTGTAAACTGACCAGGACCTGTTACTATCACAGAAGACAGGGAGAAGGAATGGGAGAAGGACTTTATTGTTGACTCACATTATAAAAATACAAAACTGGCAGGGCTATGACAAAACAGATCATGCCTGGGAGCCAAGAAGCAATCTTGCTAATGCTGGGGGAGCCATAGTGGACTTTCACATGTTCCACCTTTCTACCCTGTATGCTCTCACCATAGATCCCACACAATTTCTTCTATTATTCAAAAAATGCCCTGAGCCATTAACATTGCTTTTGAAAAAGCAAACTCCCTTTGATTGCCTGAAAGTCAATCTTTAGAGAGGGGGTAGTGTTATGGTTTGCTTGTCTGACAACTCATTTCTTTCATACTTGGCAACATTTTCTTTTCAAAACCCACATGACCAGATCATGTGACACATACATATCACCTGACTATTTTATTCTTCATTGCACAGGCTATGCCATCAGTCATGGCAACTCACCTTCTAAAGATCCACATTGGTTAAATGGACACATTATCCCCATTTGGTTATATTTATTCTCACATTCATCTCTGTGCTGTGCACAACTTCTTTTCTTCCATTCTGCCACAGCTTGCTGTTGCATCATGTTATTCATTTCCATTTCTTCTCTTCCATTTCATGGTTATGCTCAACACATATTATGCCTCATGCTTTTAATTACTGTCACTCCTATATGTCATATTGGTAGATCTGGTACAAACATGTACACATATGTAGAATCATATATAAGACCTTGAGACTTCACTGGACATTCTCCAGTTTAGTTCTCTTGGAGTTTTCCCCAATTCTCTAAGACTGAGCCTGATTCCTTTCATTACTCCACTTTCCTTCCAGTTGACACTTGTGATGACCTGAGGCTTATCTTGAGCTTCGATTTGGGTTGTTTCAAGGGGGTGATGATGAAAAAAAGGCAGCTCTGATCTAAGGGCAGCATCAAACAAACAGCTCCACTGACCATGACTGAAATGGACAACAAACTCTTATGTCCATAGTGCTTCAGCACATTCAAGAAGGATAGTAGGATGTGCCTTGAAAGGCATTTCAAGAGCAAGCACAATGAGGAGGAGCAACTCAGTTTTTATGGATTCAGTATGTTTTAAAAAATGAATGAGGACTGAAAGGAACTAAGGGGTATATTAGGTCAGAGCTGGGTGATGAAGGAAAAGGAGGAATGGTTCAAATGTCCTCTGTGATTTCAATAGCCTCCCATGGGATTTGCAGGTGCACTATGAAGAAAACCATGCCCAATCTGATAAGCCACCTGCTCTCTGGGAGGGCAATGCTCACAGAGTCATTCATAGCAGAAACATGGATGATATGTACATATGGGTAATGCCAGGCTTGTTAAGTTGTAAAATTAGCCATAAATAGAGATCCATTAGCAGCATGTAAAAGTCAGGCTTATCTACCTGTCAAAATACTGGGAAAAGATAATGAGAAAGAGTGCAAAGTTTGGAACACAATCAGGTGATGATGATGGCTCTGTAACCCATTGCATAAATTGAGACATTGTATGTGGTGAAAGTGGTGGATCAAGAGGCAGCATAGCAGACACTTGAGCAAGAAATGATCTAGAAGGATTGTTATAAATATAAATCAAGGAATATAGGGTAGGAATCAAATGAAGAATCTTTGGACAAGGGCAGTCTTCAGGGGAGATGTGGTCGCCCCTTTTAATGCAAAGATGATTACAGGGTACTTGAAAAGAAATCCAGCACTGGTAACACAATGGCCAAAAGACATTTTCCTCTTGGCTCTTGGAATACAGGCTGGACAGGAGGGTGTTGAAGAGATATGGGCATTTGTGCTCATGAGGGGCAAGGTGTGACTTGCCAAGAACCCAGCAGTCAGCACAACCAATGGCAGAAATGTGAGAAATGACAGCATGGAGGGCTTTCATGTCTTGTTTTCCAGCATCATATGCCTGTTCAATAAGCAAGGTGTTGCTTTGAACAGAAATGGAAAAAGGGTTGGCTTGGTGTTGGAGAAATGTTTGCTGGATCAAAGGCAGGTCAAACTGAACAGGCAATGGCATATGAATGTCAGTTGACTGCAGGATATATAGCTCAGCTTCAAGATAAAGAAGCAATATAGGAAAAATACCTCAGAAAGGCACTTGCAAATATCACATAAAATGTTGTCATAGGAGGAGGCACAGGAGTGCACTCCTGGATCAAACTGCTGAAATGTCAACCTGTGACAGGAGTTTGTCTGGAGAAAGAGTCTCATAGAGCACTTTTCATAGTGGTCAACATCATCAGCTGGAAGTGGTTTTTGGGGGGTGCTCCATATTGTTATGGACTAAGAAGCATGGCCATTATGGTCAAGACATCCAGATTCTTGAAAAAAGGATAGCATCTCCTTGGGCTCAACAATGGTGGCATATCAAACATTGGGGAAATTGACATCCTCACCAAAGCATATTGTGGCAGCAGCTCATGGTGTCTTTTCTAAATGCCATGCAAGAAAGTGGCATGACTTTTCCTCCTTGTTCATTTGCTTGTCAGGTAAGATACAGCTGGTGTATGCTGGAATGGAAAGTAGCTAGGCAAAAAGGAGATGCTGGTTGTATAGATCACACCTCTTTCATTTGGTTGAAGGCTTATAGAGTGAAAAACTTCCATGGTCTTCTCCACTAGGCATGACTCATCAACATGAAAAACAGAGTAGTCAATGTTTGGGCACAAAATGGAAGCACAAATAATTCAAAGAAGCAATGGGTTAACCATCATCACTTGACAAAGGGCCAGAATGGAATGAATGGGCATTATAGCAGTGAGGAATGTGATTGGCTTTTCCAAATGGGTGGGCAGATGAAAAAGCTTGAAGCAGGGCCAGTAGGAATCTGACAGGATCATATGATGGGCCTCATCCAAGAATATCCAGCCTATTCATTCTGAGCTTGCCTGAGCCCATTGGAAAAAGTGTGACATGCTGGCTTCATGAGCAGCAATAATGACCAGCTGGGCATAAAATAGACTAAGGTTGTTAGACCATTCCCACCTGAGATAGGATAGCCAGCAAGCCTTCAACACATGTCTTTGGTCAATGCAATGAATGGAGTCACCACAGTCAACAGGCTGGCAGGATTCAGCAATAGAGTGCCAAAAAATGTCAAGCTTTTTCTGTGTCCAGTGGGTACAACAGCCAGAACATGATTGCTGGTGAGACAGCTCTGTACAAGTTCCACTTGTTAATGAGATGTAAAGGAAAACATGTTGGTACCAGGAAACAGGGGCTGAATTTGAGAGGTGAGACTCTCTGGTGAACTACAAGGGGAGAAATCTGTTGAGAGGTGAAAGAAGGTAAGGGGAGAAATGTAGAGTTGATGTGGGAGACAAGATCTGTGCCCATGCCTTGCAAAATGCTAGTCCAGTGGGGAAGAACAGTGCAGTGAAATTGTTGAATGGCTTCTCAGGTTACCTCTTAGATGGATAAAGAGAGAGGGGCCTTGAAGGAATCCAGCATCTGAAGGGTTGCATCCCTTTCAACTGATTGGTCTGCAATGTTGGAAGTGCTGGAAACAGCAACCCCTAGGCAAGCATGCCATTTGGTGGAAACATGCTGCATGGAGTGAATAGTAGTATGTGATACCAAGGGAGGAGCATTGGTACCCTGAATGCCATAGTGAGCATCTGCAATGGTTGCTGAGTATCTGAACTGTGCATGAATTGCCACCAGATCATGGTCAACTTCACTAGGCATACCAAAGTCTGCTCAAGCAAGATAGCAGAGCATTGAGCTCATCACTTGACAATATTTCCCAAGGTTCAAGGGGTGGCCAAGATACTCTTTAGTATAGCTCTACATAAATGATGACAGAGAAAAATCTACTGTTGAGAATGGTGCCATGGTGGCCAAAGAGATAGCTGAGATAGGTCTGGGCTTTGGTGGCTTTCATAACAAACAAAGCAAGCTTGGCAATGATGTGGTAGAGGACACTGGGGGTAAAGACAAGGAGGCAAGAAATGAAGGGTGATGGGATATAAACAATAAGCTGGCCATGGCTTTGAAGATGCTGTGTCTTGACATATATCATCATGATTGAAAGCATCCCATTGAGGATAAACACATGGTGATCACCCCTGCCATGAATAGTATGCTTAAGGTGGTTACATTCAGTGCTGCAAGCACCCAGCATAGTACAAGGCAGACACAAGCTTATCAAGATCAGTGATCCATTTCCAAATCTCAACTAAAGAATGATCAGAGGGGGGAGCAAAAGATAGAGCATGACTCACATGCAAGGGATAGGATGGTACCATCAACCATTTTGAAATAGCAGCCATCCAGTGCCCATTTGTCAAAGAGCCAACATAAAAAGACACATAATCCAGAGGGGTCTTGTGAGACAATGGAGGTGCCTGGAAGGTCCTATTTGGAGCAATCAATGAATCACTTATCTGGCTTTTCCAGATCCATTCAAGAGTCTATTGTAGAGCATTTGAAAAATCAAGTGATAGGATGAGCTTGTCTGCAAGACCCTACATCTCTTCTTTGATAGACTTTGCTGATTTCCAAATACAATCAACAGTCAATGGGAATCTGTCTACTGATAACACACTCATGCTGCTGTTCCAAATGAACTGGAGTCGAGCAGCCTTGGAATAGGCCAAGATGCTCAGAAATGTATGCTTTTGTCAAAGATATGTGAAAAGCCTTAGTTTGGTGTTGGTGATCAATGGTTTTGCATAAGCCTCATATGCTCTGTGAGGTGAGAAAGGGGAATAAAATGGGCACCACAACCTACTGAAATGTATCATTGTCATAAAGAGAGGTATTATTACAAATCTCCTTCACTGCAGTGGCCCTAAGACACCATTGAATTGCCAATATATTTGTAGGAATAGCAGAGACTCTGGTCATGTTTCCTGAGTCATATTTGAGGTGGTAGCTAAGCAAGAAAAGAGGTTCTATGGTGAACAACAATGCCAACATGGCTGCTCTGACAATGCTCATAAAACCTCCTCTTGTCTGAAAAAATGGCAACAGATGTATGGCTGGTGATGGTGCATTTGTAGGCATTAATGATCAAGATGCCAGAGATGGATAATAGGGGCTCAAAAAAAAACCAGTTGGGGTTGTCTGCACATAGCTGAACTAGCATCTCCTTGAGCCTCTTCTTGAATGGAAGTAGGGTCCTCAGCTGTGGAGGCTGTTTATGCTGCTGAAGCGAATAGGTGTATGCAGAAGCATGGTTTATACTGTAGCATGGACACAAGGAATGCATATGGTGAATCAATGGATGGAATCAACTTTCAAATCCAAAGCCAAGAGCTGCTTGGATATCAATTAAGACATAGAATTGGTAATGGGAATATCTGAATCAATGATGCTGGCTTGAGAGGTATCCAGGCCCATATCCACAAATTGCTGAGTCATAACATGGTTGACAAGCTCCAGATCAACATGGGCATGAGTCACATCATGGGCAATGGGCTCTGAGTCAAAAGGGGTATGAGTCACAGTATAGCTGGTGTATTCCAGGTTTATAGGGGCATGGATCACAGTATGGTGGATGTCAGGGGAGTCATTTAATTCAAAAACAGGAGAGGGGATGTGTAGAATACTTTAATAGTCACTAAAGTAAAGGTAAACTACTGTGGTGTGATGTAATGATTGCTTATGTAAGCTGTAAATACCATATATGGAATAATAATTCCAACACTCCCCCTCAAACATGAGAGGCTAAGAAAATGTAGCTATAATGTTTGTACTAATGGAAAAAGGATAAATCAAATGAATTATACCTATGAATATTCCAATAAACGAATGGTATCATGTCCATGTAGCAGCATCATGTGCAGTGGTCCGTGGTGTAGTCGCGGTTGAGCAGTTTCCATATATGGCAAGTCGCGCCTATCTCTGCTCGTGCGGTCACCATCGATCATGTCTGGGGTCGTCCTGCTCGCGTTTCGCGCCTCAGGAACACTTCCCCAACTTCTATACTCCATGTAGAATGTATCTGGCCGCTCCGATTTGCCCGATTTGGCCTCGACGCGACCGTCTGACTTGGTATGTGCATTTTTACCTCTTGGATTTGACCGACTTGTTTAGTTCGCGGTTTGAGCTTTCTGCGTCGGCGCGGTGGGTTTACGGGATCAATAGGACGTCTGTGGAGGCTCCTAGATGGTCTGGGTGGCCCAGGTACGTCGTCCATTGAGCGTTCATACCATTCTTGCTGACTCGGCTCGCCCTCAGCTAGCAGCTGCGTTTTGACTCGTATTGAGTCGCAGTGTGTGCTGCTTGTTGCGCCATCCATCCGGCACCATCTCCCATTGATTCCGACGCCGTCTGCATCATTTCGGCGCTCCCAATCGGCCTCGACGCATCCCGTTTCGACCTGCTCGCCCAGTGGCCCTCCTGGCCCTCTATCTTGACTCGACGGGTTCGTTTCGTCGATGCGCCGGTTCCTGTCGCCTCTGGGACATCTCCAGTCCCTTCCGACGTCGTCTGCAACCGTTTGACACAGCGCTTCGGCCTCAACGTCTCCCGACTTGTCCTCCTCGCCTGGTTGGCCTCCTGGGCCTCTATTTTGACTCGGTGTGTTCTTCTTGTCGACGTGCCGCTTCCCAACGTCTTCAGGATGTTCCTGACAGCTGTGTGGGTCGCCTGGTACGAGTGTTTCGCCGTCCAGCTCGCTCGGCTCGTCTCGAGCTCCTCCAGGTAAGTTTTCTTGCTTCCTTTGCTCCAGGCATTCTAGGACTTGTTCTGACACGTTCTGTAGGTTCTTCGGCCTGTTCCTTGGGTCCTCATCACCCTTGGATGGTCCCGACACGTCCACTTCGTCCCTAGTCGGTCTGACATCGTGGCTCGCAACTCGTATCCACTCCCCCTCGAGCTCGACGCTTGGGGACTCGTCTACTCACACAGTTCGTTCGGGTGGGTCTGTGAGTGGTGGTCGTGCGCGATGCGTTCTTTCTTTCATTTGGGATCTATCTCGCCGTCTGGGTCAACCTGCACATCTGTGTGGTCTCGCAAGTCATTGTGTGGCTGTTCAGTAGGGCTTTCGGGTGGATGCAACTCATCACCCATGCTCATTGCCACTGTACACCCTCTCGACATTCTCGACTCGGCCATTTTGGCCCTTGTCTCACCCTCTCGCCCACTCGTGCTCTCAGCATCATCAGGGGGCTCTGTAGGCTCAGCTGGACGACGCGCATGGCCGTCCGTTGCGTCTGCAGGGTTTCTCGACGGCTTCGACTCCCTGGACCTGTCTTGGTCGGTGTTGTTGTTGTTGTTGTTGTTGGGTTCTCCAGTGTTGCAGGTCGTCATCTGACCTTCTTGCTCTCCCTCGAGCGGTGCGCTGGACTGCTCTGGTGCGCTTTCCTCTGTGCATTCTTCGACATGGTCACTTCTGCAGGTCTCCTCGGGCATCACGATCATGTGGACGACATCAGCGTCGCCACCTTCGCCTTGGCTTCTTGTTATGGCAGGACCCTCGTTGGCAGCTGCCTCACCTGTGGCCTCAGTGCCCAGGCTCTTTGCTCCAATTCTTTGCCCACTTGTCTTCTTGAGTACCTCATCACCCTTTTCGCCTGCTACCTTGACCTTTTCGTCGGCGTTGCAAGCCTTGTCACTCGCTCGCTGCTTAGACAGCTCATCCCATGGGTCGTGCGACGTGCCCTCTGGCCTCGTGGGCCCGGTGCATGTTGCATTTCGGGTCGCGATGTCAGTGGTCTCTTTGTCAACCTTCTGACTCGCCGTTTTGACTTCTCGGACCTCCTTGACCTCTCGTTCTGGCCTGTGGCGACTTCCGCTGCTCCATTTGGGGACTTCTCGGCTTCCCGACCTGTTCTCGACTCCCTGGCACTCCCGCGCCTTGTGTCCTGGCTCGCCACACCTCCGACAGGTGCCATTGAACCGTTTTGGGGTGCATACGGCTGTGCGCGTGACTTCATTAGGCTTGTCATACAAATTCCGTAGGTAGGAAAAGTATTCTGGGGCTGTCAGAAGTCGTAGTCAAATTATTTCGTCTATGAGAGTGTTGGGGATACTGCCAAGAATCGTGTCACCAAAGAATCTTTCTGTGGGAGTGTTGCGCGGTTTTCTCGTGCCAAATAGAAATTCCGTTAGATGGAAACCTTCTGCTATCTCCTCGAGAAGTGCACGGTACGTCGGCCAGTTACTGCCATCCAGTTCAAGCAGACGATGTTTGTCATCGTCATTGGCCATTTTTGGGTCTTCAAGTCTCATAAGTGAGCTACTGGTAGGTGCTGGCAGGGCTCATAACCTGTAGAATACTTTAGTAGTCACTATAATACATATTAGTAGAAGTACAGTAGAAATGCTCATAATGCATATGGTAGTAATGCATAAATGTGATAATGCATCGACTTTGGGTCGGTCCCATTGTCGGGCCTGCAAAAATGTTGGAATTTTGCATATTGCATAATGCATGGGCCAACAACAGTGAATATGCATTGTGAGGGAGCTACATAATAGGATTGTACTTGACTATTGTTCAGTGATGCTTGAAGAACTGGTTACTTTGTCACCATCACCTTTATCATTTTCATGCTAAGTTCTGATTCTCAGTAATTTCTCGGTGCTAAACAGATTACACTAGATAATTAGGTGAAGGAAAAACATGTAATTCAGGCTGTTCAGCCATAGTTAGCAGTATCTATGTACAAATGTTCATACATTCTCGTAGCTGTAGCGCGAGGTCACCGTGGGAACAAATATGACCTTGCATATCCGTGGTAATGCATCAGGATTTTGCTGGTCCCGACGATATGCATTATGAGCATATCTACTGTACTGGAGACTAAGTCGCTCCCTTCTTGCACTATGATGATGGCATACCGGTGGTATCCAATAAATGCAGGTTGGTTCCCAATAGCGCTGCCGGGGAATAGTATGTGCGTTTCAATCCTCTCCGGGTTGGCGGTGGGCGGACTTGGCCGTGAACCTGGTAACAACCAGTCACGCATCATGACCAGTCTCCGACTACTCAGGACTAGTCTCCCCAAACCAGACCTAAAACTTCGAGATCAGAAGACAGTTAACTCAGGACCACAATATTCAAGTTGTAAGTTTGTAACCGCCTCCGATGCTGGCCCAAAAGTGATGAAACTCCGTCACACCAATGCACACTGCACAACGTTATCACACCAGCTCAACGTATCAATTTCGGGGCCACCCCCGGGTCGAGCCTTGTATGGTGAGAGCGTGGTTCTCTGGAACTCGCGAACTCGATGCATCTTGAACCGATCCACGCCGAGGCTTCTCTTAAGTAAACACACCTCCGATGTAAACGGTGGACGTTTACAAAAAATTTCATCTTGATTCTTCACTAGCATCTCTCCGTCCTCCCATTCAGACTCTCTCCTCCTGTTCGACGGGCTCGCTGACGTCCCGTATTTGAGATCGTGATTTCCAGTGGGCTCCACTGGCAGTCCGAGTTGGGTGTCACTTTCGCATTCCGACTGATCCTGATTCTGCCTATACGAGGGCAAGTAAAATTCAAATCGTCTGTATCCAGTTACTGACCGCAATTTAGTTTTCTATACCCACCTTACCCTCCCGATCAAAAACCGAAAAGTTCAACGTGGATAAATACTGAAGACGCAAAAACGTTTGCCTCTCGACCCACGCGCCGAAATGTGCAATCCTCTGATGCTCCCAGACTTGTTTTATAACATCATAGACTGCTTTCGTCCTACATTTGACCCAGCGGGAAGGCGAGCGCTGGCTGCCTTGGCTCAAACATGTCGCGCGTTCTCAGAACCTTCACTCGATCGTCTATGGAGGAGGCTGCGTTCACTCGAACCGCTCATCCGGTGCTACACCAGTGTGGATCAAGTTGAAAATGGGGTAATTCCGTGATCACCTGTCTTGATATATCTTGTCTGATATTCACCGTGACAGATCCCTCCAACCTCCTCCCAATTCTCTGTCATTGATCGATACTCGCATCGTATTTTGGAAATCACTATTGGCGATAGCGCTTCTGTGCGCTTCTTGCAATCCACGAGCATGCGACCTTCGTACCTCTTGCCCAAGCTAATGGTCCTCCACTGGAGTCCTCACGTCCCTACTCCCCATACTCCTATTATCTACATCCAGCGGTTGCTCAGCCCCACACTCGTTTCCCTCAAAGCGAACGTGGCCGAAGCAGATCAGGCGACACTGTTGTCATTCTTCGATAACTACCCTCTCTTATGTCGGAATTTGAAATCTGTCGAATTCCGTTTTTTGGCCTCGCCACAGTCTGGGACGACCATTCAAGCGCTTTCCCGGGCAATCTGTAGTCAAGAGAGCCTTGAGAACGTCGTTCTTCATGCTCCGATCGACAGGATCGCTTTGACATATCTGTGCACGTTGCGAACACTGAAGGTGTTGTCTATCCATCTTTCCGAAATATCAGGACTACGAGCAGGCACTTTCCTGCCCACCGACCCGCTATTTTGCAGCGTTGAGCAACTCGAATTCCAGACTTCGAATCTTGATCTTGTTACCAGCCTCCTCCGACCTCGCGACCAGATATTCCATACCTTTAGTCTGTACTACAACGGCCGACTCACATCAGAGGCCGTCGTTAGCTTTTTGAATTTGCTCACATCCCGATCCCGATCGCGCCCAAACCCCCTCCAAAACCTCACTCTATCAATTGGGAGTTTTTCCCATCCCATGCCAGCAGCCCAGATGACAAGTGAAGCTATGCACTACTGTCTCTCATACAAGACATTTGAGCCCCTCATGGTCCTCGGGTCTCTTCGTACGCTCATGATCGAGTGGAGCGAACAGATCTCTTTGGATGATGACGAGTTGGCGAACATGGCTCGCAGCTGGCCTTTGCTTCAGGTCTTCAATTTCTATTGCGGTCGTGGAGGATATCCTCCGTTTTCGACCAAGTATCCAACCCTTCTGGGCCTGCTGTCGCTCGTCGATTCTTGCCCGGAACTGCACACACTCAGCCTCCCTCTCAATGCCAGGGAAGTCCCAGTGGTCAAGGACACCAAGGCTCGCAAGACAAGCTTCACATGCCTCATCGTACCAGAATCGCCAATCAACGAAGCTCGTCCGGTGGCAGACTTTCTATTTAAATATCTTCCGTCTGTCACAATACTGGACGCGAGGTTTCTGAGGCCGCCGGGGACAAACATTCAACAGATCATTGCGTATGAATGGGCGTGGCAACAGGCTGAAACTTACTTGGAGGGGTTTCATAGCTCGTCGTCTGACGACTTCAGGGTTGCGGGTACAAGTGATGTTTGAAGGGCCAGGTACTTTCGTCTTGATGGTATCGGAGATTTACGCCTGACCGGAGTCTTGAGTCTTGATTTCTTGGGTATTGTAAAGACTTTTGATATATCTATCTCCGCTACTGGAAACGAAGTCGTTCCCCTCTTGTACTATGATGATGCATACCTATGATATCCTACAAATGCAGATTAGTTCCCAATAGCGCTGCCGGGGGATTGTGTGCGTTTCAGTCGTCTCCGACAGCGGGTGGGCTTGGCAGGGAACTACCGTGCATCTGCATCATGACCGGTCCCCGACTACTCGGGACCATTGTAACCGCCTCAGATGGGCTGGCAATACACCTCGTGACAATACGATCGGAACGGGAGACGGTTGATTTTGCGATGATGGTTATAACTAGGATACATGTCAGTGAATGAATAATAGTGAAGGATTGTGTAGATGCATACCTCAGTCGTTCTCCGACTGAGGGGAACTATACGGAAGCATTAAACGAGCGTTGTGTGAGTAATATACCTAAACGGGTAATGTAGTCGCCAGTTGTGCTAGAAGTAGCATCGATATCAACAATTTGTTCTTGACTGGGTGTGATGTTGGTCAAGGCTCTGACCACCCTCGCTGTGGCGTGCAAGCCTCAGATATGTCGGGTTTTTCCCGTATAGTACTAGTACCACACTGTGGCTTGCGAAAGAGCTGCAGAGTCGAATCTCACTAGGTCAAGTACAAGTGGAGATACCGTGCGAGTACTTCAGAGCCGCCAGTGCGGTATCTATGGTTTCACATCGCCGATCAGCCAGTCCAGCCCCACTGGCACCACGTCAGACTCCGAACACGTGAACTAGTCACTCGTATGCGGGGCAACAGGGTGTAGCCCCGCACAATCCCCAGGGCCCACGTGTTTCATGATATACAGTCACGATGACCATGT